>CM020502.1:5025000-5312500 GCA_009823395.1 Thamnaconus septentrionalis
GTCCTTTTATTGGTCTTTATAAAAAGATAAACATGAGTGTTCCTCCTCACCTCCTTTCTTTTGCGGGCAGCTTTACACAGGAGGCTCTGAGCGGCTGTGGCTGGCAGCGCGTGATCGTCGTAGAGGTCTGCAACAGAGGCGCACACAAAGTCATGTGAAGAACTCGGACATCCTCAATTTCATTTTTTTTCTAGTTTTTTCTTTTTCTGTTCTGTCCTCGGTTGACATCCTCAGTTTCAAAAAGAGGAGACTTCAGTGTGGTGGACTTACTGAATTTCATATGGATGTACTCATACGGGTCTTCCTGCCAGAGCTTTTCATCCTCGTCTTTGTAGCACATGAGTGGGAAAATGACCTCCTGGCAAATGGCCTGGGAGAGACGGAATGGAATAGAATGCCTTTATTGATCCGAAATGTACATAATGACAGCATCAATACAGTGCAGAGACAAGATAAAATACATCAATTAAAAAGAAATAAAGAAATAAAATAAAATAAAAATATCCAAAGGGCAAGAAAAGAAAAAACAAACAAGATATTTATATCTTATGGACAGTTGGAGTATTTGCAAGTTATCTACATTATATTGACAGAAGATTAAGGTTAGTGCTAAACAGCAGTCATTTCAAACCTAAAAACCCGGTGAAATACACAAATGCCTGAGGTGCGAAAACATTTTTCCAACACTGTGTCAGTTTGAATAATATCCTAACAAAAATAATCTCTTGGGAATTCTAGAATTTCGTAATGGGGCATTTAATCAGAAGTATAACCAGGTCTGATGAGATACAGTGAGCGTAAAGACACGCGTCTATACATAAAAAAAACTAGACTTGATGAGAAAAACCATTAATTACTTTAAATAAAAATCTCTTTTTTTTTGGTAAACCTGGTAACAGGCTCAAGCGGGAGAAACTGCTGTGACAGAAAATGGACGGATGGTGGTTGAAATCAGGTTGCATCAAGCTGATGTGACTTAAAACCAGAGTGTTAGGAATGATAGGGGTTTGTAGTTCCTTTTTTTTTCCCCTCTTCTTTTCTCTACTCTTCTTTGATTGCAGCGCGCTGCAAGATGCGTAGAAAAGAAGAGAGGAGGAGAAATCAGGCTGCGTTGATGGATGATTGTGTGAGAAATGCTCAGGGCTGCATTTTTCGGCAGAGCATTCGATTGTTTGCCAATGAAATAAAATAAAATGTAAAAAAAAAAAAAAAAAAAAAAAAAAGAACTACAAACCCCTATCATTCCTAACACAGAGGAAATTGAAATTGAGACTGAAACCGCCCGACACGGAACAATTAATTCAGTGGAATTTTCTGCAGTGATAACAGCAACCATCTTAAATGTCTCACACTGGTGAACACAACAAGCACTGGACACTAGGAGCTTATACGTGTGTGTTTTAGGCTAAGGAAACCCCCCTTGGTCAGTTTCCTCCCCACCTGTCTCACCTGCATGTGTGGCTTCATCTGTTTCCAGGTGAGTGAGTGCGACAGGCTCTGGTTCAGGTATTTGATGCACTGCTGCAGAACTCGGGGGGTGACGTACTGCTTCTGCCGATGCTGGTCCACCACCTTGAGCAGGACCTGGACAGAGGAAACAGAGGATACCGTAACTGCACTCAGTGGAACATCCTCTCAACCACCACATTTCACAAAGGTGCAATGAGGCTCTGGTTTATATTCAATGTTTTGTAAATAATTTGTAAATAATCCAACTATCCATATAGATGTAAATATTCGTTTTCCTTTCTTCCTCTATAAATATTTTATTTCTTATGACTCATGTGGACCTTGCAGGCTACTGTACCTGGTGTTGGTGACCCCTGTGCTAAACTGTACCGGTTGAATGAGCCCGTGAGTCCAGAGAAATGTTACCTGTTGCATCCCCACCGCGTACGTCTTGAGGAAGAAGTCTGCAAACTCAAAGTACTCCTTGGTCACATTCCCGGGGCTGCCGTAGCTGAGGGAGGGAGGGCAAAAGCAGGAGAATTTTATACTTCTTTTTTTTTCATTTAACCATTATTTACCCAGCCAAGCAATTAAGAACAGATTCTTATTTACAAGTGCAGCCAGAACAAATAGCAGAAAGGCTCTTTGAGGAGCAGAGGGGGGCTTAAAGTAAAAATGAAGTTATATATTTCACAAAAACGACAGTTAGTAAATAAGTGCATTTCAACAATGACCGGGACAAATAATCAACAGGCACAATAGTCAAACACAATGTGTTGCAGGTTTAGCTTAAAAACAGTGAGCAATGTGGCTTTACTGTTCGTACTCTTCCACCTCCACCTCCGCTAACGTGTAAATTCCAGTCGTGACCTCGGCAGTGAACGCACCGTTCGAACAGCCGGGTGATGATGCGCAACGCCCACTTCTTGCACTTCCACCAGGCCAGCTCAGGACGGTCGTCCTCGTCCACCTCCAGCGTCTCCTGACGAGCGCAGGGACACACAGGCTTCAGTGACTCTCAGATGTATTAAGTTTCCATTATGTACTAGAAAGGTACAGTGTGTAAAATTCTGCCATCCAGTGGTCAGATTTTTAGATTGTGGCACTCATTCACTCATGCTCCCTTCCCCCCTCTCCCGAGCTTGCCAGTGAACTACGGTGGCCTGCACGCACAAACCTGGATACCTCGCCCACCTTCGTCTTCTTTGATGGTTTATTTGAGGACGTGAATGCTCACCCTAAATACCAAACGCACTCTATGTATATTCTTAGATATAAATAAGAAGGGTAGGAAAACCAAATTCTTTTAATTGTACTGTGGGTATGCACTTTTTTTTTTTTTTTTTAAATGTATTTACAGGTACTATATTAAGCTATTACCAATATAAAAATCACAAATCAGGCCAAAGTTTACACACTGGACTTTTAACAAAATATTGCTGAGACTTCAAAAATATATTAGACATGGCTGGACATAAAATATATGAATTCAATTCAACCAACACAATATCTGCATGTTTACAAATACACAGGATAGAATTATTTATTGAATCATTTAATTACTCTAGTGAGTATGAATTCAAACTGATTATCTGTCTCACCGCTGGGACGTCTCGGTCCATGATGGATCGGAGGATTTCCATCCACTGAGTCATCACTGTGTTGTTGATCAGCTGCAGAGGCAAGGAGTACTGAAGCATAACAAATACTGCATGTTAGTGGAGTGTAAGTAGACACGAACACAAATGAGGATTTTTACAACAACAGGCCAGTTGTAGTGGTATATATGTAGCATCTGAGACTAAGCAATATTATTTGCAGTATTGTGGAGGATTCCAACCATCAGATCATAAAAATATGTAATACTAATAACAATAACAATAATAGTAATAATAATAATATTTTACACACACTAGCGCAGAATGACTTTCACAAAGTATCTTGAAAAATGCTACAGTTTAAATGTCTGAACTGGTGTTGAAATCCTTTTTAGAACACGTATCCAGAGGATTTATTCACAGTATTCATTCACATATATATCGCTTTGGTGTAGATTACACTGTGCAATAGTGATATTGCACAGTGAATAGTTAAGCTATTTAATGATTGCAAACATATTACTCAATATCACAGTTGTTGCAAATAACTGAAAATGAATAATGTGTGAAAACAGAATAGAATTTCTTAAATAATTAACCAAATTTGCATAATTACAGCAACGGTATAGTGCAAATAGAAGGAAAAATAGATGAATTAAAAAGTTAATTAATATTTCATAAAGGTACTTTCTAATTGCACTATTTTTGGAACTTGATTGTACAGTTTTCTAATCTGTGCTTGTATTTCTGCCTTTAAATACTTATTTATGCTCCTGTACAGCAACCTACCTGTCATGGAAAATTCTATTCTGGTCCAATTGTGACCTTGATAGCTTGCAGGGACATTGTAAATGAATGTAACTCTTACTTTGAAGTTTTTTCTCATTTACTGCTAAGCATACCACTAGGCCTGAGCAACAAAAGGCCCTGCACCCCCTTCCCAGTCATTATGACGTGTTGAGCAACAAACCTGCACGAGAGCGTGGAAGATCTTTAGGATCTGTTTCTGGATGAGGACAGAGAAGATGGTGGCGTCGGCCAGCAGCTGAGTGATGAGCTGCTGAATTCTTGGCAAGAAAATCTGCATTGCCGCCAGCAAGGGTTCCCTCTCATCTGCATTCTTGTATCTGAGGGAACATGCAGAGTGAGACGATAAAAGCGAACAAAAAAACACAAAACAAGAAATAACTTTTTCCTAATTTTAGCTCTTGCTGCTACATAAACACGAGAAACCGTATATACATACATACATACATACATACATATATATATATACATATACATATACATATATACATATACATATATATATTTACACATACATACATACATACATATATATATATATACATACATACATACATACATACATACATACATACATACATACATACATACATACATACATACATACATACATCCAAACATTAAAAAAAAATATATATATATATATTTATTTTCAAAATGACTTTCATTTGAAAAAAAGTCATTTGAAAAACCGAATGACTTTTATTGTACTGCAAGTATACACTTTTATTAATGTATTTATGGGCAGTATATTAAGTAAGTAAATCAGGCCAAATATTCCTCACCTTTAACCTTTAACTGCTTTGCTCAAAATTCATAACACCCCTAACACAGTCCAGATCTTGTTTCTGTTTTAAACACTCTCCCATTGATGGCCATTGCTGATTTGACTGTCCAATGAATTACACCATCTAGTCGTGATGGTCTGTGGTGATCAACAGACTAAAAAATATCTTTAAAACGATCAATAAATAGCAACCATAACCACCATATCCACCTCATAGTCAAATTGGAGCCGCTTTTCCGCCGTAGCTCCACCCAACAGCTACTTACTCGTATGTTTTGACCAGCTGGTAGAGAGCCAGCAGGCTGCCGTACCAGCTGCCGCTGCTCTGGGACTGCAGGTACATGCCGATCTTGTCCACCACGGCAGTCCAGCGGCCGGGGAAGTCATGTCTGATGATGGCTCTCAGACACATGGTCAGCTGGGCCCTGCAGGGAAGATAAACACAGCCTCTTCAGTCTGAGCACATTTCACTGGTGTTTTCAATCTCTCTCTTTTTAAGATTCTTCTTTAACTCATAGAAGATCTTGAAAAAATAGATTACATGTTAAAGACACCAGGATTGACCTTAGTGTGTGTTCATCTAACAGATTTTTTTGTGCAATTTTGCAGGTAGATTAAACAAAAATGACTTGTAATTTACTCAAGCTCAGATGATGTTGCACATATACTGTTTTAAATACTCTGTAAAGGTCATATAGATCATTTCACCATTTCTAATTTGTTTAATTCTTTGAGTGTAGCTTATTAACCCCCCCCGCCCCCCACCACCACCACCACCACCACCACCACCAAAAAAGACAACTTGTGACAATTTAAGAAATGGTGGCAATTCATGAAGAAGAGATTCAAAATGTGCGGCCAAGACATACACATATATAATCGATTCAAGCCTCTCACAAGGTGCAGCGTTTATGCGTCCCATTTAATTCTGCTGTACTCTTCATTATAATCACTACAAAACACAGAAAGGGAGCGGTAACAACTTGGCATGAGGTTTTAGCTCTTTTTGTTAAATTGGCCAATAAAATACCCCATAAAAGAAATAACATGTCTACAAAGTCTATGAATGTCTATAAACTGCAGTACTGTGCGCTTAAATTATGTTCTCGGTAACAAAAACATGAAAAAAACAAGTCTTATTTGCTGACAGATTGTGAAGTGTGTGCAATCAGTAGACCATAGGCGGCAATACAAAATCACGACGAGAGCTGGCCCGCCTCTATTATACAGCACATGTACCGCTAATACTACAAATCCCAGAATGCTCTGCTGGTATTTTGGCACGTCAATCAGGACGGGATGTTCATTGAAGGACATTATTATGACTTCATTGGTTTATTGTTTGATTTTATTTTTAAATGCATCATTAGCCCGTAGAAAAAGGTTACTGTTGAAATTTAAATTAGAAGACTGCAATTTTTATTCACATTTTATTTATTTTGATGAAATTTTTATTTGAAATTCAATTTTGCATGTGTGCAATCTATGAAATTATTTATTGTATAGTATTAAGTCTTGCTTGATCCATATTCAGGTTGAAGCAAAACTTGTTTGGGTCCATATAAAAAGGTTCACTGTTACTGAAGGAGGAAGATTTTTTTCAATAAATATCAATGCCGGCCAGCAACTTTGTCCACGTTTTAAATTTTGGCCCCACTGTGTATTTGAGTTTGACACCCCTGGTGTATACCGTATGGACTCTGGACAGCGGATGATGCCCTCCACGATGTGATCCCTGATCTGCTGCCGGTCGTTTTCGTGGATGTTGAAGGGGAAGACGACTTCGCCCAGGGACGGCTCCCTGTCCTGCCAGTACTGACTCACCATGTTCTTCAGGTATATGGCCGCTACACACAACAAAATAAGGAAACGAAAGGAAAGATAAAGGTTCAGGTTTGCACACAGTCCATTCATTTGATTTCATAAGACAAACAGAATGGAGTTTTCCAATAGAGTCGGTAAGGATCTGTTCATTATTTCATTGCAACTCCATCTCAAATATTGTTGATACCAAGTGCCAAAATATTAGTGAAATGAAAAGTGTTTGTGCCTCAGCAATCAATCAGCATTACGAAGGCTTTAATAATGGCATTTCAAGTGTAATTAATGTACTTTGAAAACTTTACACAACCCAATATTGGGCATTATAGGCATGATATGGTAACCTGGTTAGCAGTGAACAGTGAAGCTATAATCCTTGACTGCTGCGTGATAAGCTCTTTTTGTCTAAATGTAATTTAGACTCCCTGCTACAAATGTATTTTGTGCACTCTTTCAATATTATTTTGCAAACATTTATATTTCTGAATAACTCTGTGATGGAGATTGACATTTTTGTCAAACCATCTATTCATCTCCTTCAAAGTCAACAGTAAATCTTTCGAGCTTTCTGCAGCAAAGCTAACTTAATTGGAATGCGTCCATCTTTATCTTAATTTGATTCAGCTATGAGAGCAAATTTGAACTTGTTTTTAAAAAAAATAAAAAACAATCAATAAAACCATTATAAACAATTCACCACCACTCTGGGATGTTTTGTTTTTTCTTCCCATGAATCAGTTGGTTTTCCCTTTGATTGTGCAAAGCACTTTGAGATGCATTCAGATGCGTTTTAGCGCTTCATAAATAAAGATCGATTGATGGATACACATATATGTATATATGTGTGTGTGTTTAAAAGTTAGTCTTAAGTGGTCTGTGTGTTAGAATGTTACCAAGAAGCAAAGTGAAAAGTCCTTCAGGTTTTCTAATGATATCAAGAAGCATCTTTCTTACCTGCCTGACGGACAGGAAACTCCACCTGCTCCGACACAATGATCTGAAGCAAGGTCGGAGCAAAGTTGATGATCTTGTAGGACTGAAACACAAAACACCAGGTATCATTCATTCATTCATTCATTCATTCATCTTCTATACCCGCTTATTCCTATTCAGGGTCACGGGGGTCTGCTAGAGCCTATCCCAGCTGTCTTAGGGTGAAGGCAGGGTACACCCTGGACAAGTTGCCAGTTCATCACAGGGCCACATAGAGACAGACAACCATTCACACTCACATGCACACCTACGGACAATTTAGAGTGTTCAATTGACCTTACATGCATGTTTTTGGACTGTGGGAGGAAGCCGGAGAACCCGGAGAGAACTCACGCAGACACAGGGAGAACATGCAAACTCCACACAGAAAGGTCACAGGCCCGGGCCCCGGAATCGAACCCACGACCTACGACGGTGGTGCTAACCACTGCGCCACCGTGTCGCCCCAGGTATCATTCATTTGATTTTTTTTTCCTAATTTATGGAAATCAAAGTAATTGCTTTACAAAGGCCCAAACAATCCAGAGAGTCAAACGGAGAAAATACCTTTTTTCAATGCAAACTACAGACTATAATGTACAAAATAGGGCTAGAAGTGATTCAAAGTGGATGGGTGATGGATATTTACGAGAGCCAGTTATCAAAATTCATAAATCTGTGTCAGTTCTAAGTCGTCAAGGTCATTGTATTCTTTAAAAGCTGAGGTGGAAGCAACTGGACGTCTTTCTTGGTTACTTGAAAATGTCTCAGTCATCTGAAAAGTTTCTATTCTGAAGAGGCCTTAAAGATGAAAAAGGCCTCTTCAAAAAAGAAAGACACTCAAGAGGGATGGCGGAGATGGGTTTGTTGTTTTTTTTTAACATTCAAAAAAAATGTCACATTCTTCTCTTAAATCTGCTTTGATGTTAAGAGTTTAGCAACTGTTTCATGATTGTTCCAGATGTTCATTTAATGGGCTTGTTCAAAAATAAAAGATCTTATACTAAGTCTAAATTGGGTACAAAAAAGAGATGAACGTGTTCATGCAGTGAGCAATAGTCAAAATAATAGTCAGTTATTGATTAACTGATTGTAACGGATTTATTCATTTTGTAACTAAGTTGAACGTGTGTGAGAAAGATTTTTTTTGTATTCTGAATGTTTAAACAAATAATACGTTTTGGTACACAATGTTTTTTCCTCGAAAGAAGTTAGATGATAGGTTAGATTCCTGTTAGCAGTCGCACAAACTGCGTTATTAACTGTAATAATGTTATTGGTAATCTTGTCACTATCTAACGGTTTGATGTAAGCAGAAGCCTCAATGTTTATCAAAAATGAACCCAAACTCCATGGACACATACTAATTAATAGTTTTGTAAGAAATAAAATAAAATAACATTTTCCAGGTAGTTTTTTGTTGGGAATGAAAACACTGCGACATGTTTTGATGAATTCCAGCGTGTGGAGAAAGTTTGTACGCTTCTCTTCCTGACGACGGCTGTCAGATGAAACTCCCATTGTTCTTCGACAGAGACAGACATGGAAACTGGCAAATACTGCGGGCCTAATGCAACCACTTCCAAAAACACACACAAAGCTGAACAACACCAGGCCCACGCCGGGAGCCGGAACACAAACCCCCGGCCTCATCTCCTCCTCGAACACCGGCTTAGTCTCTGGCCGAAACGGCCCGTGATAGCTCAAAAACAAACAAACAAACAAAAAAACCCGAACAACTACTTAAGCTAACTCACCTGATTGAGTTCATTCTCCGCCGCTATCCTCAGATTTGGATCGATTGTGCCTCGGAGAGCCTGGATTATCCTGTTAGGATCCATGTGTGATCAGGTGTGATATCCCCTCTGTGTTTTGGTGTCACATATATTTTCCCGTTAGCTTGTGTTTCTGTATATTCAACCAAACGTAATCGATCTGTATTCTCTGGAGCTCACCGAGTCAAGTTCTCGGGAATTACGAAGACAGCTTCCGGTCTCCAGTCGCCAAAGAACCGGTGATCGCGGGAACTTGCTGGAGAGACGACTTCGACAGCGCCAAGAAGAACCATTGTGGAGGCGGAAGTGCTTCGGCTTGACAGGAAATGCTGGCTAGCTTGACGAGAACAGACCTTCAGCGCCGCCCCGTTTTACCGGCAAGCAACTGTCGGTGGACGTAAAGCAAAGCAAACAGACAATTTACGGTCGTCTTCCTCTTCTTTGTCGAAGCATCACTTACCTTTGCTGCCCCCCGATGGCTATTGTTGTCGTTGCAGGAGCCAAATGCTGCTTTTGAGCGGATGAATAGTATTTCCAAGTCAATTCGTGCTGGCTCTGGCAGCAAGAAGTTCAGTCTTGTTGCTCGACTTCAGGGGTGTCAATCTGAAATACACAATGGGGCCAAAATATAAGTATACGAGAACTATAAATATATACGTAAGCGCTGCCGCCATATAGCAAGATGGGTTGTGGGTTCGGTTCCGGGCCTGGCTTGGACCTTTCTGTGTGGAGTTTGCATGTTTTGCCCATGTCTGTGTGGGTTCTCTCCGGGTTCTCTGGAGGCGTGGTGAATTTGAAACTCTAAATTGTCGGTAGGTGTGTATGTGTGTGTGAATGGTTGATTGTGTCTATGTGGACCTGCGATGAGCTGGCGACTTGTCCAGTGTGTCACCCTCTGCCTTCGCCCAATGACAGCTTGGATAGGCTGACCCCCGTGGCACTCAGGAAGAAGCAGCTATTGAAAATGGATGGATGGATAAATATACGTATGTATGTATGTGTGAATGTTTATGGGTTTACCAGCCTGCTTTTAGAGACGGATCTCTCTGTTTCTGTCATGGGTTTACATTATTGACCAGATCACATATTGAAGAGATACAAGAGTGATAACAAAGTTGGATGGTGAAGGTGGTTTAGCATTTCTAGATGGTCCAACCCTCAGAACTTTTTATTCAGATCCTAAGGAGAGTTTTGGGGGGGGAAATTTTATTATAGAAGTGTGGGCGACCTTGGAAACTATTTCTGAGTCTGATGTTGTCATATATTTTAAATATTTTGAGTGACGTGCACTAAACAGTAAACCGGGTGTGGGCAAACTACGGCCGGGGGCCATATGCAGTCCGTTAAACTTTTTAATCCGGCCAGCCGAACTTGTGTTTTTTGAGTCATTTCAATAAAGAGCTAAATACTGTGAGGCTTCAAAGACACATATTTTGTAGTAAATTTGCTTTGGTTCATCTTCAATTGACATTAAAGCACGTTTTCTGCATATCTCATGATATTTCAATGGCCCACCAGTCACAAAGTTTGCCCACCCCTATTCTAGACGGTCTAGGAGTGGTTCTAGGTGGTTCCTGGGTAATTCTGGGTGGTTCTGTGGTGGCTCTTGGTGGTTCTAAGCAGTTCTGGGGGTGGTTCTGTGGTGGCTCTGGGGTGGTTCTGGTGGTGGTTCTAGGCCAGGCCTAGGCAAACTACGAAACTGTGGGTCACCAAAACACTCCATCCATCTGCTCCTGCTCCAGCCCCTCTGCCACATTTTAGAACCTACTGTGGGCCCACCAGTCAAAACGTTTGCCCACCCCTGCTCTAAACCCTTAATTTGATTTAATTTCACCTCAATCTCGTTCTTCCACAGTGGCCCTCACTTTTTGAGCGGCCTGTGGGATAGCATCAGGGCTGCAGAGACAGTTGGTGATTTTAAACACAGGCTCAAGAGCCACCTTTTTAATTTGGTGTTCAATCAAATTTCAACACTTTACTTTTTGTCCTTATATTGATCTCTCATCTTCATTCATATTCTCTTTCTACTTTCAATGTTTTAGTTTGAGCTCAATGTTTCTTTTTGAGTGATTGTCTGAATGTATTGATTGAGTTATTGATTAACTGCAGATCACAAAACTGCAATAAAACTACGATGTCGAGGATATGAATATATTCCGTGGAGAAAGCGAAATGTGCACTGTGTGTTGAATCACTTTCAATTCGGGTCAAAGCAGCGAAGCAGGCCTCCTCCTTGCCGACACACGTAAAGACCTTTGCGGTCATTAAAAATACTGCGAGAACCGTTCAGGCGGGTTGCTGTTGGGAGGCCGACAGCAACCTGAGTTGTAGCTTCCTTGGATCGTCCACCTTACTACGATAAAAACCTGCCTTTTCAGCACTTTTCAGAGTTACGGCATTTTTCTGTTTGTCGGAACACGTGGAGCTGAGAGGCCACAATGCTAAAGATCGTGTACGTTCACGAAGATGGACCACTTCTTTGAAAGAAGAAGATGGGACTCCTTTATTTAACTACTTCGTGATGTTGTGTGTTATAATTTAAACAAATGTGACGATAAAGTAAATTCGTATGCGTATAAACGTGTGTAGTGTGAATGTAGTTCCACGCAGGTTTGCAGATGTATTTTTTCGATGTTCTTCTTTTTTTTTTTTAAAGCTACCGCAGGTTGTGGGATGAGACTGCCGGCGTGAGGCGTCTTGTTTGCTTAGACGAGCTTTGGCCACGCGGAGTGCCTACGTCACGCCAGCCCCCTGCTGTGTTTTACGCTGGAAGCAGAGCGTGTGAGCGGAGGAAGAAGGGCTCTGGCTGGCCTGGGGGGGCAACTTTATTTGGGGCTGAGGCGGAAAATAGCGGTCCGTGCCTTTTACTGAGAATGGCCCAGATCAGCAGCGACGAATCCGAGCAAGAATCCAAGACGACGTCGGGAGAAAACGGCGCCGGCGAAACTGCGGAAACCGGCAACGAGGGGCAGGCCGTGCCGGACCCAGAACAGGAACCGGGCTGCGGCGACAACAACGAGAACGGAGCCGGAATGGACGCGGTGAGCGGCGGCCTGAAGCCCGGGGATGAGAGCCTAACCCCTCCGGGTCCTGGTGCCGCCGCCGCCGATGAAGACTCCATCGCGGTAACGACATTCACGGGGCCGGAAGAATCAGACAACGGCGGAGGAGCCGAGAAACTCTCGGAGCCGGGCGGCGAAAGTCCCGCACGGGGCACCGAGGGCTCCGCACCAAGGCTGCCGGGACCGGAACAAAGAGACGACGTCGGGGAGAAGAACACGTCCGCGCCGCCGGGCGACCGCACAAAGGTAGCGGCGGCGGAGAGAGCCGAGCACGGCGGCACCAAGAGACGGGCCAGCGTGGAGCTGACGTCGTCCGACGGAGAACCGCTGAGTCGGGTTGACTCAGAGGACAGGTCGGTGAAAGTAATGCTACCGGGAACAGCGGCATCGTGGAAGGGGGCCTGGCCCGACCCGACCCGGCCGCTGGGGGGCGAGACTGAACCCGGTCAGGGGGTCGAGGCCGCGATCCGGTGGTGCGTTTAAAGTCTACTTTATAATGGGGCCATCATACCGTTTCGTGCCAAGGCGAAAATGAGCTTCCTCTCGGTCGAGGGGTGACACAGTACAGTGTTAGCTTTAAAAGCGGCGTTTCTCAACTGGTGGGTCGCGACCCAAAAGTGGGTCGCGGCGTCGTGGGCAGTTTTCCCTTTTTTTTTTTTTTTGATTTATTCATTAAAAAAAAAGAGATTTTAGTCGATAGTTAGATAGAAAATGTTGGGCATTTATTTTGAAGGAGACACAATTCAATTCAATAATTTGACTAGACATGATAGACAGTGGGCTAGCGTTTTTATTTTTGTGGAATAGATTTGAGAGCTGTTTTGCGTCCCAGCAGTTGAGAACCACTGGTCCAAAGGATAAGGGCAAGGTTGTGAAGGAGGCCAAGTTGTTGACTAGATAAGTTTCACTCTTGAGTCTTAAAGTTGAATTCTTTTGAATTCTTTTTCAAGGTCCCCTATTTCCAGATATTTTGTTTCTATATAAATATATCCAGGATTATAGTGAAGTAGTCTTTGTGGGTTGAATTGTGCTCAGAACTCATTGGGTCAAGGGGGGGAAAGCGCATTTATTGAAGTTGCAACCACTGATTGCTGTTTTTTTAGTTGGCCTTTGGATCTGCAAGGCAACAAAGCTAGTTTCATTTTATTAAATTTAATTGTAGTTCCTCAATGCTGTACAGATGAAATATGAAGTGTGACATTACAATTTTTTTTTTTTTGTAAAAAAAAAATCCTCCATTTTCATTTTACCCAAAGTGTTGAATTTTGCACAATTTCTTAGGAGACTTATTATCTCCAAAACTTTGTGGACACCCAGAATAGTACGGTGGTTTCCTGAACACACACCTGTGTGTGTGTGTGTGTGTGTGTGTGTGTGTGTGTGTGTGTGTGTGTGTGTGTGTGTGTGTGTGTGTGTGTGTGTGTGTGTGTGTGTGTGTGTGGTTACTCAGCTTTCAATCAAAAAGATTATTCTTAAGAACCAGGTATGCACTGATACCACTTTTTTTGGTGCGGAACGGGTAGAGTGCCGGTACTTGCTTTTCACTGCTCACCGATACAGATAGCGAGTACTTAATAAGGCCATTGCACATTGTAGAATTACTTTGCATTTTGAATTTTTCCACAGCTGTTCTGTGATTTGTACAACAATCCTCAGCATGTTTTTCTCGAATCATTTTCACTGCAGTGCAAACACACATTAAACACAATTGTCATGTGCTGATGTTTAACAAAAGTACTTTGTTATGACACTGACACACATTAACAAAAACCTAAATGCAAAACTGCAGAAATCACTTAAATGTCCAGTGTGTAATATTTGGAGTTTTTGTAGAAGAAACAACCACATCAAGTGGTTACATTTCAGATTGCAGCATTTCTCACTCTATCCCTCTCCTGAAGTTGCCAGTGAACTACGGTGGCCTG
This sequence comes from Thamnaconus septentrionalis, assembly GCA_009823395.1. Taxonomy (NCBI): domain Eukaryota; kingdom Metazoa; phylum Chordata; class Actinopteri; order Tetraodontiformes; family Monacanthidae; genus Thamnaconus; species Thamnaconus septentrionalis. The sequence goes on from CM020502.1 coordinate 5,039,197, forward strand.
TGCACACAAACCTGGATACCTCGCCCACCCTCTTCTTGGTTGGTTTATTTGAGGATGCCAGCGTTCATCCTAAATACCAAACGAGCTGTCAGGCAGCTGGTTTGTCCACACCAGGCTTCCTTAGATATATGGCTGCGCAAAATGGCAGCTAACTGGAAGCGAGAGAGCTATGTAAATTCTTACACAGTATATCATAGGTGTCAAACTCTGGCCCGTGTACCAAAATTGTCCCGCAGTGTAACTATATTTGGCCCGCAAGGCAATACAAAATCACTACTAAATGTTTCTTGATGTGCTTTTTCTTGCTACTCTAAGGCATGGGCTTGAGTGGTTGCACGTCCATTGGGGGATATTCTGATTAGTAAATTGGTTTATTATTGTTATTTTATTTTTAATTGTATTATTGTATGATCATGTAAATGTCCCCTTTTTGTTGTTGTTGTTGGATTCTGCAGCATCAGCAGCACCCTGATGGACGTGGAGAGCACGGCGTCCAGCGGCCGCTCCACCCCTGCCTTGCTCAACGGCGCCTCGGCGGCGGGCTTGGGGGTCGGGGCAGGGGGGCCAGCGGCGGGGGCGGGTGGGGGCAAGCCCCCCAGCTACACCTGCTGCTGGGACCAGTGCCAGCTGCAGTTCCCCAGCAGCCCCGACCTGGCCGAGCACATTAGGGCCATGCACGTGGACGGACAGAGGGGAGGGGTAGGTGGTGGAGGGGGGTGATGATGCCATCTGATCTTTCACTTCTTCTTAAACACTAAATGGGAGGTCCAATATTTGTACTTTTTTTGCAGGGGAGGGAGGGTCATCAAATTAACCAGCTTAGTGCAAGAGCAATTTGACTGTAGCTGACATACAAATCTCACAGCATTTACAGTTACATGGATGGATTGATAGATGGATAGATGGGTGGATGGACAGATTGATAGATATAGATAAATACTTCATTGATCTCTAGGAGAAATTCACGAAATAAATACTAAAACACGTTGGCCTTGAACGTCTCTGTGTGTTTGTGTCCCTGCAGGTGTTTGTGTGTCTGTGGAAGGGCTGCAAGGTCTACAACACGCCGTCCACCAGTCACAGCTGGCTGCAGAGACACATGTTGACCCACAGTGGGGACAAGCCCTTCAAGGTCACCTTGCAACTATGACTGGACCTGGAACTTTAACTGTTACTGTCGCCCCCCGGTGGCTGCTGCGCTCGCTGACTTTGTGTGTGGCTGTGCTTCTCCTCCTCCTCCACCACTATCTCCTCCTACTTGTACTCCTCCACCTCTTCCTCCACCACCCTCCTCCTCCTCCTCCGCCACCTCCTTCACCCCCTCCACTTCCTTCTCCTCTTCTCCTCCTCCTGTTCTATCCTCCTTCTCCACCTACTCCTCTCCTCCTCCTCCTCCCTCTCCGCCTTCTCCTCTTGCAGTGTGTGGTGGGAGGCTGCAACGCCACCTTCGCCTCCCAGGGGGCTAGCGCGCCACGTGCCCACCCACTTCAGCTCACAGGGCTCATCCAAGGTGTCCCACCAGGGCAGAGTGAAGGAGGAGTCCCCGTCCAAAGCTGGCCTCAGCAAGAGGAGGAAGCTGAAGAACAAACAGAAGCGCTCCCTCCGTAAGTTCAACACACAGGCTTCTCAAACACCAAATCAAATGCTGTTTTGTATAAAAGTTACCATTGCATTATTGTCAGGGATGCACAGATACCACTTTTTTGACAGAACCAGTAATTATATTTGGCCCGCAAGGCAATACAAAATCCCTACTGGAGCTGGCCCGCCACTATTATACAGCACATGTCCAACTAATACTACAAATCCCAGAATGTTCTGCTGGTATTCTGGCAGACTGTTTACTTTAACAGACTAAAACTTTCTTGATGCACTTTTCTTGCTACTCAAAGTCATTGGCTTGAGTGGTTGCATGTTTATTGAATGACATTATCATTCCTTAATTGGCGTGTTATTGCTATTTTATTTTTAAATGTATTATTAGCCCATGTAAAAAGGTTACTGTTGAAATTTAAATCAGAAGGCTGCAAACAAAAAAGGCATATGATTTTTATTTACATTTTATTTATTTCACTGTATTTTTTGAAATTTGATTTTGCATTTGCATAATATTAAGTCATTTATATTATAATATTAACCTTTGTGTTGAAGCAAAACTTGTTTGGGTCTATTAGAAAATGCTCGCTGTTACATCTGGGGGAAGATTTTTTCAATAAATATCAATGTTCGTCCAAGTTTTAAATTTTGGCCCCACTGCGTATTTAAGCTCGACACTGCTGCAGTACAACTAGTCAAGTACAACTGGTATCGCTGTCGTAGTATCGGCACGTATTTTACGAATACGAGTAGAGTAGAGTAGAGGTATTGGTGCATCCCTACTTGATACAAAATGCAGTATTCCATTAATAGTTACTCTGCTTTCACTCTATAAGAAGAATCTAAAGAACGAGGGATGCACCGATACCACTTTTTAACAGAACGAGTAGAGTATAGTAGGCACATATTTTACTAGTACTGGTAGAATATTGAATCCTGGTATGGGTACCGATACCTGATAGTCATATCGGTACATCCCTACTTGATTTGAAATGCACAGTTATCCATCTCTACTTATTCAGCTTTCACTCAAAAAGAGGAATCTTAAGAAGCAGGCGAGGTATTATTACGAATTTTGTATGAGAAGAATACTCAACCCCGGTATCGGTACCGATACATGATATAGGTATCGTGCATCCCCAACTATTGTTGATTTTTTTCCCTCACATACCTGATGTTTTTGTGTTTTTCACCTCTATGAATCTTTTTCAATACTTTCGGACTTCAGCCCGACCGCACGACTTCTTCGATGCACAGACCATGGACGCCATCCGCCATCGAGCCATCTGCCTCAACCTGGCAACCCACATTGAGAGCCTGGGCAACGGACACAGTGTGGTCTTTCACAGCACAGTGAGCGCAACTCCGGGGGGGGTTAGGCACACACACACACACACACACACATACAGACACAGACACACACACACACACTCGGGATGCAACAATATTCTGTATTTTACTGAATCATTCGATTCGGTGCACAACGGCAAATGACTGTATTTCAGTATGTTTCGACCAGTCACAAAACTTTATTAAAATGCACATGTTGTGCAAGTAGATCCACGCAAGAGCCGAGACGACCGGCTTTTTGACGACCCGCGGGTCCAGCAGTTCTCAATAATGTGATTTGTCCCAGCCGCCCTGCACTAACGCGTCAATTATCACAACCCGCCTCAACCAGCAACCAGCTGTCATTAAATAGACCAATATGTCTTTGAAAACGGCTTTTTATTCCATTGAAAAGGTGGTTATAAACAGCCTCAATAGGCTAATGTCACTGCCACGTGCATAAAACAACAACAAACAGAACAATAACATTGCGCATTTACTCGAGCGTTTCTCTTTGGGAAAACTAAGGACAATATAGCAGCCTTAGATAGTAACTATAGTCCAACTATCCCAACTATTTCCTAAAACACGCTAATCTTGCTCCACCGTGTTTGTTGTTGTTGTGGCGCTGCTCGGCGCTTTGGTGATGTCTACATCAGGGCGCACGCAGGTTACATAACAAATGCATTTACCTAATGTATCAACATTAGATAGCTGAGCCCATTTTTTATTATTAACAAGTGTTATATTCCGCCTGTAAAAAATAAATATTTCAGCATTTGTAAAAATAAATAAATCTCATTAAACATTATTTGCCCAATAAAGTGACAAGTCTTGACTCGGCTGTAGGTGGGTTGAAATTTTGTTTATCTTTATTGGAAAGTCATAAACTTTTAATTTGTGTGGTTTTATGTTTGCTTAATTTAACCCGATAGTACACAGTTTTCTTGTTTATTTGTTTGTTTGTTTTTTAAATAACTAAAGTTTGTAATTCGATTATATCTGTGCTTTTAATTATTTTTACAATACAATATTGCCTTTGCTAGTCAGAGTAGTTTTATATGAAGATATTAAAACCACACCGTTACCATGGCCCAAAAACAGTGATGCATATCAAACCATGGGAAAACTATACTGTTGCATCCCTAAACACACACACACACACACTCACACACATACACAATGCCATGTCAGCCACTCAGCTGCAAGCGTGTGTCTGCATGAATCCAGGTGATCGCTCGAAGGAAAGAGGACTCTGGGAAAGTGAAGGTCCTGCTGCACTGGACACCTGAAGACATGTAAGACCCCGTTTCCAACAATTGAATGCATTCGCTTGAGTCAATAAAGAGCTGCGAGTGTGCAATTTGTGCAGCATTTTTTGTCAGAGCCAGAGTGCGTGAGAGTGCTGTCAGAGTTGCACCCAAAACCACCTAGAACCAACAAAAAACACCTAGAACCACCCCAGAACTATCTAGAACCACATAGAACCAGCACAGAACCACCCTTAACCACCCCAAAACCACTCAGAACCACCCAAGCCACCCCAGAGGTGTCAGAGTGCTGTCAGGGTTTGTTTAAGGCAAAAGGATGAGTATTACACTTTCCTGCAAAAGGCTTCTTAGATGTTGTTGCTTTGGAGGGATTTAAAAAGTGTTGGGTATATATTTGAAAATGTATAAATGAAGTTTTAGATATCTGTTGGCTGTACCGATCAGTAACAGTGATGTTTTGTGACTGTCAGACTGCCAGACGTGTGGGTGAACGAGAGTGACAGACTTCAGCAGAAGACGAAGGTCGTCCACCTGTCCAAACTGCCCACAGACACAGCCGTGCTGCTGGACCCCAACATCTACAGGTGAGAATGTGGAACTAAAAAATTAACAGAGGGCCTGGAGCAGGAGCAGATGGATGCAGAGTACATAGCTCTTTATTGAAATGACTCTTAAAACACTGTAAAAATGGATGAAGTACAGCTATTTTATGACTTACTTACTTACTATTAATATAATGTCTTCAAGTTCGGAGGGCCGGATTAAAAAGCTTAACGGACCTCACATGGGCCCTGGACCGTAGTTTTCCCATGCCTGGTCTAAAATCCTTTTTCTTCTTCTTCTTGTCCTCATAGGATGTTCTTCTAACCAGCTTTGAAAGCACCATCATGTGTTTCCTGCTAATCCAAGACGAGGGAGAACGATCTGTGTACTTTTTTACCCCCCCACCTCGTCTTCAAGGGGCGCTGGGAGTTTAGTGGCTTTTCATGGCTGTGGGAAGCCATCAGTGTTTTTAATTTAGGTACTGAATTTACTGAAGTACATGTAGGACGAGATGTTGCTCATTTTAGGTAACGCAACTAGACTTAAACTAACTCACAAGTGTAACTGTAGACAGTTGGACACCAGTAGAGTGAAGTTGTCTGTGTAAATACTTGAGATTTGTAATATATATTTTTATACTTTGAGGTTTGTTTGTTTTTTACTGTCGTATTGTAGATAGATGTCTCCTGCCAAACTTTTTTTAAAATAGATGTTAAAACCAGTGCTATCTCGTGCGTACAGGCTGGCATTGCTCTAGTGTAATGTTAATAAAAATGTTCCAACCTCTACTCAGCCTGGTTCCTTCACTCTAGTTGTAGCATTTATAGGATTACTTCTCATCTACTGGAACACTCTCATTACTGTGATTCCAAATATTGGTGACCATTAAACATTTTAAGACTTGAATTACAATGTTCGATTTGATGGATCCTCACTGGTCGTTATGATAAAGGTTGTTCTGTTTTCAAAGGCAGTGTTTACTTCAGAAACATACTTTTCCTGCCTTATTATTGTTGTTGTTGTTTTTGTGATAAGTTGTGCTTTGGCCAAATGAAAGGCATAATTGGGTTTTTATGAAGCCTTGGAAAAAGTATTCCATGATCATCAGTGATTGTCTTCAATTACCACTGATACTGTATTAACCATTTCATGTGATCATAAGGAGCCATTTTAATCAATAATATCAAAAATCGAAATAACATGTTTAAAAAAAACATTTCTGCTGCAAAATACAAGTGACAAAGTGATGTAACTTGTTTCAGTTTCAAATTCCAGTTGTATTCTAAACTTCTAGCTGACATCCCAAATAATGAAGAAAAGACACATGAAAGCAGTCAGAAAATTGTTTTACACCTTTACAGGTTAGATTTTGTATTGAAATTGTTATTCATTTATAATATTTTCAAGATCTAAATATTAATTATGACCATAATACATAGGCTGCCTGGACATATTTTCATTTTATGACTACAATTAATAGTAATAATAATAATGATGATGATAATAATAATAATAATAACTTGGATTTATATAGCGCTTTTCATAACCCAAAGACACTTTCAGTTCAGCAGTTGTCAAAAATGTGCAATGAGTGAGTGTTTCAGCCCCTTTTTTCAGGATAACCTCAACCTTCAGTATCTGGCAGTTATTCAGCTTCATTGTGTGTTTATGACCTGTAAAAAATTGTTAAAAAGGGAAGGACAAAAAAAATGATTTGGGTTTTTCAAGTTTATAATGCTATTGGAACTCTGAAATGACATGAACAAGAAAAATGAAATAAAGAAAACGAACCTCTAACTATCTGACATATTTACAAAAAAAAAAAAGAAGGAAATCCTTCACTTCAATCTTTCTCCTGGTCTTTCTTCTTCTTCTTCTCTTCTTGTTTTACGGTGGTTGGCATCCAGCGAATAGGTGCATTACCCCCACCTTCTGTTCCGGAGTATGAATCAGATAAATTCTTCGAGATGTCCTACCAAGCCTCCCTACTGCGCATGCGCACACCACAATACGTAACTTCTCAGGGGTTGGCCAGAGATTTGTCCCGCCGATCAGCTGTGCTGATAGAAAAGCAGTACGTGGCTAACGTCTTCTACTTAATCTAACCCAGTGCCGATTTCTAGCGTTTGTTTGAGTCTTGTTTGACTCTTTGACCGACTGTGTAAGCATGTTATTTTGCGGACTAGGTCTGTCACGCAGTGTTTGTACAGCGCCTTCGTTTGATAAAGTCAGTGAAAGTTCTGTTTGAAATACATACTTATGCATTTCAGTCTTCAGTCTTTCAGTCATTTGAATCAACTAACTTATGCTGGGTAAATGAGCGAATTTAACCACCTATGAGAAACGTTTGCATCGCCATGTTCAAGCTAGCACTGTCTGTGACACTTTGTGCAGATATGGTCTTAGGATGCGGTTATGATTGCTAATGTAGCCTACTTGGCTTGTTCCTCAATGTGAACTGTACCAGAACAGAAATGATGTACAACTTTCTTTTGTAGGTATGGAAGAGAAGTTCGAGGAAGTCTATGTTCTCCTCTCTGCGGGGTCATACCCCAGAGACTATGACAAATCTAAGAGGCAAAACCTGAGGCTGTATGCCTCCAAATTCACATTGAGAGGTCAGTAGTTTCCTAAAATCAGAAAAAATGTGATATGTACAAGTGTAATTCTTGTAATTATGATTCTTATAATTATTTTTAATGTAGATGGAGAGCTCTTTATTGGCACAAGGCGAGCTGTCAAATCCAAAGAAGAGACGAGGAGACTATTTGCAAAGTTCCATTCCAAACACAAGTGTATTGCAATAAGAGTAACATATCTCAAGACCCGAGTTTCAGAATGGCATGCAGTAATTAGTACTGTGGGTGCAGTGCTGATACCTATTCTGTAAACACTAATTATATTGTATGTGTTGAAGATCCAGGAATGTGACCAATGTCAGAGAGTTGGCAAGCCTCTTACAGCTGTGCAACCCTTGCAGTGCTTTAAGGTAATAAAGTGGCAATGTATATATTAAATTAAATTGGTAATGTGCCTATTACAATAATTACTATATACTGTACATACAGAGGTTATTTTATTTCCATATCAGGTGTCTGCTGTATGGGAACTTGTTGGCATTGACATATTGGTCCCCTCCCAAAGACATCCAGTGGGTATCAATATATACTTACTGCCACAGATTATTTTTCCAGTTGGGTAGAGGCCTACCCATTGAACACCAAGTCTGCTACAGAGGTAGCAGAGAACCTCTGCAAAATCATTTATCGACATGGCTGCCCTGCCAGAATCCTCTCTGACCAAGGCATAGAGTTTGTCAATGAAGTAAGCCTTACTAATCAGAATTAGTCATCTTTGGAAAAAGTGAGTAACTTACTAATTAGTTTTGTTTGTCTTTTGAAGCTCAACACAAGGCTCTGTGAAATATTTAAAATAGAGAGGACGGTCACACCAGCCTACCATTCGCAGACCAATGGTCTAGATGAGAAAACAAATGATACCATAAAAAGGTACGTGCTATCATTTTATGTCACATCTATATGGCTTTCAAAACAACTTAATCATTTCTTGTGTGCTTTATTGTGCCTGCATTTAGAGCCCTTTGGAAATTAGTCAATGATCAGCAAAACAACTGGGACATTTTTTTGGATGCCACACTGTTTTCCTTACGATCCAAACCTCACACCACAACAAAACGCACTCCGTTCCAACTGATGTATGGAAGGGAAGCACATTTTCCAACAGAGATTCCTGCTGAGTTGCCGGCCAGTGTTTGGAGTCTTCTCTATACTATATAATGTAATGTATATATGTAATTAAGTGTGTGTGTGTGTGTGTGTTTGTAGTTTGTAAATTAGCTTTAAATGCATATAAATGGATATAAAGTTATTGTATTTTATTTTTTATTATTATTATTTTTTAAATAACTTGGAATGTGTAAATAGTAAATACTTTTTAAGGAATAATTATTTTTTGACAGACTTGTGAAATTTGATAATGTAAATAGTTAATGTGCAATGTATAAATAATTCTTTTGTGATTTAATTGTTAAATTAAAATACTCATGTTTTTTCACAGTGTGTATTCAGTTCAATTTGAAATGTTCTAATACATTATTTGAAAATCATCCGTAGCCATGCATATGGGGATAGTTTAGAACAACCTAATTGAAGTACATCTGAGTAAAAGCTTACTCACATGAGGTTTATTTGTATAACAGAACGTGGTTGCATAAAAGCATATTCTGAAGGGGATATTTCAATTATCAGAACATCCTACCTGCATATATCAATGTAGAAGCATATTTGGACGGGATCATTAGAATTGTCAGAACCTTCTACCTGTATATATCAATATAGAAGCATATTTGGATGGGATCATTAGAATTGTCAGAACCTTCTACCTGTATATAGCAATGTGGAAGCATATTCTGGCAAGGTAATTTCAACTGTGAGAACGTCCTACCTGCGTAGATCAATGTGGAAACCTATTCTAAATGGGTCATTTCAACTGTCAGAATGTCCTACCTGTATATATCAATGTAGAAGCATATTCTGATGAGGTAATTTCAACTGTCAGAACATCTACGTTTAATTTCTGACGAGGTCACTCAGTGTTTGAGTGTCCTATTTGTAAAAAAAAAAAAGTACAAATATTTTTATTTTATTTCTTTTTTTATCAAAATAATCTCCATTATTTTCTACTGCATTGATGCTGTAATATGCAAATTTCCCCAATGTGGTATTAATAAAGGCTTCTTCTTCAACAGCAATGACAAAAAAAAAAAAAAAAAAAGAAAGAAACTGGAAGCACATATAGCTGTTTGTGACAGTTGCTGTATATCCAGAGTCCTGGACGTCTTGAGTGTCGGATTCATATCCGGTCTTGTCAACGTCATCTAAAGTGGCCGGAAGTCACTGGCTGCAGTCCTGTTTGCTTACAGGGATGGCTGGACTGATTAAAAAGGTACGAATAGAGGTCATGTTTATGATTTAGAAATCTATGAAGTCCGTTTTAGAATTCAACACTATTCAGGATGCGTCTTTCTATTATCATTGCCTAGACATGCTATTGAAAAACAGGTTTCACTTATACGAGTTTTTACCATTATTCGCTAACGTTTGCTCATAGCTGTTAGCTTCTCTGAGCTCAGTGTGTTGTTTCAGTTCAGTTCAGTTCCATCCCTCATTCAGCACGTAAAGTTGACATTATGCCATAGTAACCTTTTTGGAAATAAATTAATCGTTTAATTGCATTTAAATCTGATACATAGTAGCAATCATTGCCTAAATCGGCTAACCGAGGTCAGTATAATTGTTTCTGTCACCGAAGTGAAGTCGAGTGCCTTAAAAATTAATCGGCACCACTGAAATTCCCTTTTGTTTCCAATTTAGTTAACGACATTTCAATCGATTGATTACCACCGACTTTATCCTCGAACGCGAGTTATTCTGCCGTTCGGCCCAGTAAAATTATAGTTTTATTATAATCATATTTTGCAGACTGTAGAAATGAACCTTATCCGTGGTGAACCAGACTTAACAAGCGTCGCTTCTGCTGCTATCTTCTCTTATAGACGACTGGCCTCGTTGGCCTGGCAGTGTCTCACAATCCACATGAGGTGAGTGGGAGTCCGTGAACGCATCACATCAACACTGAGTGCATGCTCTCCAGTGTAGTTTTTCATCACAGCTCATTGGCTCCCTTCAGCTGTGCCCGCGCAACTTGAAAGAGGAGTTAGCAACATCTGCCCATTTTGCCCACTAAGCTGCTCTTCTCTTCTTCTCTCTCAGCGTCTGCGGATTCTCTACTCAAAGATCCTGGCGTCGCTGCAGGCCATGCCACAGGATGCAGCCTACAGGAAGTACACAGAGCAGCTGGTCAATGAAAGGATCAACCATGTCAAAACGGTGAGTTGATCCTCGGACGGTTTCGTGACCTGTGTGTTGTAGAAACAGTAAACAAAACAGATAAATGAGATTAAACTTGTTTTCAGGCTTGAACTATATTTACTTATTTATTTTTTACAATTGTGCAGCCAATGGTGTCCCTTTTTTCTTATTCACAAGGCTATGTGACACAATCCATGGTCATCTTAAGTACAAGTATCACTAAACAGGGATGTGAAAACTAACAGCTTCGTGTGTGTGTGTGTGTGTGTGTGTGTGTGTGTGTGTGTGTCTGGTCACAAAACCTATCTGGTCAGGAACCTGATGTGGAGACGTTGGAGAAGAAGATCAACTGTGGGCAGATAGAAGAAGTCATTTTCCAGGTGAGTTTTAGTTGAGTGCTCCAGCTCACTGTCATCAGCAGTAATGAGCAGTGTGTGTGTGTATATATGTGTATGTATATATATATATATATATATATATATATATATATATATATATATATATATATATATATATATATATATATATATATAAATATAAATATATATATATATGTCATTGTATTGAAGACAGGTACTGCCAACAAAGTGGAGGGAGAGAAACATTGTAATATTAGCCTTGATGTCAGAAACATTTTGCCAGGGTTCCAACTGACTGTATGTATGTGTGTGTGTGTGTGTGTGTGTGTGTGTTGCCTGCAGGCTGAATGTGAGCTGTCACTGTCCAGGAAGATGGCTGAGTGGAAACCATGGGAGCCGCTGGTAGAGGAGCCTCCTCCCAACCAGTGGAAATGGCCCATCTGACAAGACAACCCTGTTAGAAACCCTCATGCTGTCTATGTGTGAATGCGTCCCGGACATCTGCTTCCAATGAAGCACCCTATGAAAATAAAAGTCAATAAATGTTCATATTTCCTCATTCACTTTGGAGCTTTATTATGACTAAATCTCACCTTGGAGGGTGGAGGGGGGGGTGGCTTAGAGCTTTGGTAACAAAACACGTCACAACATACAAATATGTCAGTTGCCTCTGCAGCAATTGGAAATGACAGCAAAAGCATCAGCATGAATAAGAAGTAAATAAATAAATGGAGCTTTCAAAGGTAACCGTGCTCATCAGTCACCACATCTGCTAACAAGAAACGGGGTGACGCCCCTTGGCTCAAAAATATTTCTGGTTACTTGCCTTTATTTTGTTTCAAATGTATTTACTTTGCTTAAAGGTAGAGGAAATGCAATACATTGTGTATAAATGTATAAATTGAAAATTTAGTCTTTCGATGCCGGGAATGTACTAATCCTACAGCACTGTTATTAGACTAACACTTGATTTATCAACAACAATTACAAAAAACCCTGTTTCTTTTTTTTTTTTTTTTTTTAGCAAAAAGGTGATAAAAGTACTCGCATGTACTTCAGTAAAAATACAGTTGTGCGAACTGTATAGTTGTGTAAAAAAACTCCTTTACTATAGTAAAAGTAAGAAAGTACAGGTTCTAAAATGTATTTAAGTAAAAAGTACTGAACAGTAATTCAAAGGCCAAGGTACTCAAAAATAATCTCCCTCTAAAAAATGATCCACTTTTATATTGAACTACTCAACAGCAGAGTTCAAATACCTCAACTTACCTTAACAAATAACTCAAGCAACTACAACTTTATTTCTTTATTATTTTAAAAAGTGAACTTCATTTGGCAGAGTTTGTTTATTTTAAACACAACAATAGCCAGCATGTTTTTTTTTCCCAATGTAATGAGGAGAAAGTACAGGTGTTTGTGTAAAAAGTAAAAAGCCGTCAGAAAATAAATACTCAAGTAAGATACAGGTAGCTGAAAAATCTATTGACGTACAGCAACAAAGTACATTGCTACTTCCACCCTCTGTCAGAACTACTCAGAAACTCTGAGCTTAAGTGATGAATTTTAGGCGATACTTTCACAGTTCATCCAAAATAATTCTTCAGTTCGGTACAGGTCACTGCACTCCGTTCCACAGGGGGCAGTAATGATCTTAAAAACGTTTGTTGCGGCTTTAAAAAAATGAAAGAAAGAGGCGAAGTAGAAGCCCAGGCTCTCAGTTTACACGTCACATGCGGAAGTGCCGTCATGGAGGATAGAAAAGAACCTTTCACTAATTTACTTCTCGAAGATGGTAAACATTTTTTATCCCACCATCATGGGATTATACATGTACACTTGCAACATAGCCACGAGTTTTGTCGAATTGTCACTCGCGTCCGTTTGTGAGAAAGTAACATAGACAGCGAGCGATTCGCTACGAGTTAAACGCTTCAGTCTGACAGTTTGACATCCTGGTTTAAATATCCGTGTGTTTGTCGCCGACTTAAAAGCAATGTTGTTGGGTGATGAGTTGTGGCACAGTGTAGTTCGTGTTTGTAACCGAATAGCTCAGAAGAACCAAGACTAGAAGATGAACGTCCACGTCCACGGCTCTCAGATAGTCAGTGTTGAAGCTGCAGTTTGTTGAAAAAACAAAACAAAACAATGAAAAGACGTAAAAATAAATCGCATGCGAAAAATGCAAATGTGCTGTGGGTAGTATTTAGTTGTAACATGCATTGCGCTAAAATGTGATAGCAGTCATGAGTCGTATAAACACTTCTGAAAATCTGAATTTTACGCTACACCCCGCCCCTTTGATACACACGGCCAATGATTGGAGAGTGTGTCGTTTTGTTTGCAGAGTGTTATTCCGAATTCGTGGCTGATGACTTTGACGTGAAGACGTACACGGCCCAGGCCATTCATCATGCGGTTATTGCTGAGCAGCTGGCCAAGTTGGCGCAGGGCATCAGCCAGCTGGATAAGGAGCTGCACAGTCAGGTATGAGCAAACAACAACAACAACAACATGCATCATGGGACTTGTGTGACCCTTTAATGAGAGAATTCTCTTCAGAAAAGTGGTCACCTGGAAGGAAGTTTAAGTGTATGTGGATCAGGCACTGGCAAACTGCGACCCAAGGGCCAATTGCGGGCTGTTAAACTTTTTAATCCGGCCCGCCGAACTTGAAGAAATGATATTATTTTTTCACTGTTTTAAGAGTCATTTCAATGTAGAGCTAAACACTGTGGGGCTTCAGACACATGTTTTGTTGTAATGCTTTTGTTAATTTTCATTTGACATTAAAGCACATGTCCTAAACCCTCCATTCATCTGCTCCTTTCCTGCTCCTGCTCCTGCTCCTGCTCCTGCTCCTGCTCCTGCCCCTCTGTCACATTTTAGAACCCATTGTGGCGCACCAGTCAAAAAGTTTGCCCACTCCTGATGTAGATAACCAGTAACATGGCAGAACTGTTATTACAGTGAAGCAACACAAATCACATTTCTGAATTAGTGATTAGTAATGAATTAGTAAAGTAGTAGTGATAACAATAATATGAAGAATGATAATACTTAGAGTCCAGACATGGTGGTGGGTGCTAAGCTGAGGTGTAAAGAGCTAACTACACATTGTTAGAAATTGGTATGTTGATATTTCATAGTTAATACAATCTAATAAGGTGGACTTTAAACCTACTGTCCGTGAAGACTGTTCCATTCTATTATGCACAATGACTATGACGATAATGTTTGTCAGATGCTCAACACATTTTTTAGTTGCTCCTAATTTTTCAACAAACCTCGCTGTCCCTCTCCAAACACTTTCTTTGGACTCTTTGGAAATATTCCCTTCGCTTACAGTTTGGGTTGGTTCAATGAATTAATCATTTCTTACGTATTATTTTGTATCACAATTATATATGTATGTATGTATATATATATATCTATATATATATATATACATATATATGTATTTACACATATATATTTACATATATATATATATATATATATATTTACATATATATATTTTAAATCTTTTTAGGTTGTGGCCAGACATGAAGACCTTCTCTCCCAGGCAACAGGGATTGAGTCTCTTGAAGGTACCAATATTATTTTGTTGAGTTGACCATGTGCTTTTTAGGTGGTTCTCATCTTAAAAAGATATATTTAAAAGTATACTGCAGAGCTCTATACCAGAAAGTGCTCATTTTTTAGGTACATTTGTCAAAGTGCTGTGTTTATAACATTGAAGTCGTCTCTTCACGGTTCCTCTACTGTAATTAACTTATAAAATATTTTGTTTTAATTATTTGCTATGACTTATAGTAGAATTCTTGAACTAGCACCTTTTATTTTTCTGTTTTGGAAGATATCATGTAGTACCAAAAAACTTCTCTTTGCAGCTCTTGCTTCTAACCGCCAGACAAGGCCGTCATTCAGTTTGTGAAGTCACCTTAGAGCGTGCGTGGTGCTGAAGTTGTGTTCAATACTCCTCTTTTCACTTTTCAGGGGTCCTTCAGATGATGCAGACACGGATCAGTGCTTTGCAGGCAGCGATAGACAGGTAAAAAATGGTTTACCATGGCTGTATTGCTGTAGCTTGTGCGGAAAAAACTGCATAATTCAAAATGCATCTCCTCCTCGGGAATAACTGACGTGTATTACCACACGAAGGTCCCTTTGTTGCCACTTATCACACTTTTTTGTTCTATTAAATCCCTGCAATGTAGGAATGAAGCTTCATTTACCCCGAAAAAACATAACAGAAGTATTCTGTATTTTACACTTCTTGGTTGACTTCTTTTCGACATTCAATAATTCAGTGATTGGAGTGTGACACTAAAATGTATATTATCCTTCCCTGTGTTGCTCTAAAGTATTTGAGAACATTATATCCTTTTTTTTAAGCCAATCGTTTTGTCTTTTTCTCCAGGATACGAAGCAAGATCGTTGACCCGTACAACAAGATTGTTGCCCGGATCACGCAGCTCGCTCGGTTGCAGGTAACTACGCCCTACAATTTCTCCTGACACTTTCATTTTTCACGTCTGCATTTTTTACCATCTATAGTGCGATCCCGTGCTTGTTGAATTTAGCTCTTCTTGCAGGTTATTCTGCAGTGTTATTCTGTAATCCTTGTGTAGTGTGATGGTTCCGTCGCCTGCATTACTGGTTTTAGTGTAGGAGAGAGAGAAAAACACAAATACAAAGAAAAGCTTTGGTTTGGGTCCATGCTGAGCTCACCGTAGGTGTTAGTTACATATGATGTCTGCAGGATTTTGTTGTTTACTCTGTGTCTGTGACTAATCAAACCAATGCATGTAGTTACAACTAGTATTGATGAACAGATCAATAAAAGAGTGCTGACAGACTGTAACATTTCACTAGCAACAGCGTTTTTGTTAAAATGCAGGCCACAAAATAAAGCAACTTATCTCCACTCCTTTTTTCAACCTGGATACTGACGATGTCCAAGTGTTTCTTTGATTGCAATGTGGTCCTTTATGTGTGTGATTCAGCTCTCTGAGTGATTCTGAAACTTTTTTGGTCCAAGCCACCCTTATAAATATTTTTGTACTGTACATCTGTGGCTCCCCTAAAATTACGTCCTTCATTTTCACTCCTCTGCTTATATGCTTTGATGACATTTTTAAAAAATCTTTATTTTGAACACGTAAACAACAATGAAACAGTACAATTAAAAAAGCAAAAAAAAGCAAACAGCGAAAGAAACAAACAGACAACAGAACAAAGCAAGATAAATAGTGTTTCTCATGTTTGAAAAGGGGTGGAAAGAAGTACCGACTTATCTAGACCTACCTCTGGGCTCAAATATATTTATCATTTTTAGGCTAGATTAAATATATTACATCAGAAATAAAAAAGCTATAATAGATGGATAGATATATAAATATAATAGATACAATTTTACTCATTTTAGTTCATTTATCAATAATAAAACTATTAAATATATACATTTATCTTATTAGATTACATCTTTATTTGTATAAAGCTGTAACCATTCTAACCTTATTAAACAACGACATGATCGAGTTTTGGTTGTGCTCCAGCGGCCAGCTCATGGAGGAGGCGCCTTATACCTTATGTAGTAACAAAAACAAGCGCTCCTCCAACTCACTTCTACCCTGCAGCAGATGCACATTTAATGCCGGCTCTGTTTATTTTCCCTGAAACATGTAGCAAGGAAAAGTTGAGATAAGCCATCTTGGTTAGCTTGAAGAATGTCTAAACATTGCTTTGTACTTCACTTTGTTTCTAATACTACAGTGGGTAGAGGGCAGGTATTCAGACCCACTTAAGATTTAAAAATAAAAAAATAGAAGCGGCCTTCCACCAATCGGGTCTTTATGACAGAGTGGCCTATCAGAATGTAATTCAACAACAGAGATTGAACAATTTAAGTGGGTCCAAATACTTTCTGTACCCACTGTACATAAATAATGATATAATTTTACAAATGAGAGAATTCCAATTGATTTGGCTGAACCAACTTTGAGGACCCCAAATGTGAGTTCAAATTTCACACTCGTACACAGTCGTCTTCCTGCTTTTGTTTAATTAACCAGTAAACATTTTATTTAATTTATTGTTAGCGTTGTTAAAAACCATTTTGTTCATATTTGTGTAAGTGTACACATTCATGGGAATTCACAGAGGAATGCTGCGTAGCATCCCTGAAGAGAATGGTTAAAACAAAAATTAAAAAGAAGTTTTTCAATAGGGTTAGGGTAATTGTGAAAAATATAAAAATAAAAATAAATAATATGCACCTGTCATTCACTCTGTATCACTGTCAACACGTCTTTAAAATATAACAAAATATGCAAAAAAAAAATGTTTTTTTTTTTTTTAAAGTTCACCCTGTCTTGTATAATGTATAATTGTCCATAAACTGTGGCCTTGAGCTGGTAGTCAAGTTTTAACTTTACTCAAGTTTCTTACGTGAACTTAGGTTCCAAAATTTGACAGAGGGGCAGGAGCAGATGGATTGAGTGTTTTGGTGACCCACCTCATAGGAGGAAAAAATAGTGAAAATAGCTTGATTATAATAATGAAAAAATGAAAATAAAATAGTTTTTTTGAAGCCCCTCAGTATTAAGCTCTTTTTTGAAATGACTCTTAAAACACAAAAAATGGATGAAATACATAATGAAATGCTATTTTATTACTTACTTACTATTAATATAATTTCTTTAAATTCGGTGGGCCAGATTAAAAAAAACTTAACGGTCAAATATGGCCCCGGGCCGTAGTTTGCCCACACCTGGTCTAATCATTGGTCACACGTGAGCTCACTCCTCCTGTTTCCTCTATGTCCCAGGTGGCCTGTGACCTCCTGCGAAGGATCATTCGCATCTTGTACTTGAGCAAGAGACTGCAGGGTCAGCTGCAGGGGGGCACCAGGGAGATCACCAAGGCTGCTCAGAGCCTCAACGAACTGGGTAAGGACAACCCTTTACACTGGATCAACGTGTTGCTTCTATTTATTCAACCTGGCTTGGAACATTTTCTCAATCGTGATGTGATTTTTCTCTTCATCGTCCAAGTTTTGTGTTTGTTTTTATGATTATTTGAGGCAAAACAGATTTCTTAGAAAAGATTTATTTTGAGATTTATAGTGCTATCATTCATAATAATTGTTAAGACTTACTACCTTTCATCATACGTTGCGTTTCTTATTCAATATATATACATATATTACATACAGCAAATTCCCTGACATTAACATACAAGCAAAAACTTGATAGCAAGTTTTGGAGGCAAAAGGTACGTGAGTTAGTTTGGTCCACTTCCAGTTTGTAATGCAACCTGAGTCTGGTCATTTTTGATGTTACAATACTGGTGTGTGTGCCCATTTTGCATCATCCTGGATGGACGTTGTTTTTCAACCTTTTTCTCATCTTGGGTCTGATGATTTGGCCAGTAGTTCTATTTCTGGCATGTACAGGCTAAATGTGAATAGAGGAGTGCTCAAGGAGAATGGTGCATTTACACTTTGTTGATTTTTTTTTAGTATGGTTAAGGAGAGCAATGATGTTCCAGGAGTGATGGATTATTATAACAAAGCATTCTGTGGCTCTGAGTAAAACCTCTTTGTGCTGAATCTCACATCCTCCACTAGTTGGTGTGCTTCACTTTGTGGTTTGTCCTCAACCTGTGGAAGGCCAGTGTTAGTTTGTCTTTGCAGTTAGCCAGTTGCGTCGTTGCCATCTTGTTCCTTAATTTGTTATGAGATGGTGTCATCTTCTTGGAGATCTTTGTGGAGGGAGGAGGCTGAATTATGATGCCGACTGGAAGGCTCAGCACAGGCTTTTGGCTGAAGCAGTTTTGGATCATTTGCTCAAGTAAACTCTTGAGAGTTGATCTTTAAGAGGAAAGTCCAATTAAAATTTACTCTAAATGAAAATTGTATGCTTATTTTTTTCCTGACGTACACTTTAGTTTTACTCGCAAACTTTTAGAATTATTTTTTTATTTTTTTTATTACTTTTCTCACGGGACATTTTGTCATCACCCTGTGTTTGTTTTGGCTTTGTGTTCAAACTTTTTTATGTCTATGGCTGGACAACATGATGGTCTCTAACCTGCATCTTTGTCCATTGTGTGCCCTTGTGTCAATTTGAAAAGGACCACATAAAGACTTGCAAGTTCAAGCCACAGTAACCTTTAAGTTTTTTTTGTTGTTGTATCTTAACAATGGCTGGGCGGCTGAAAAGGCACTGGCTGACCTTTGTGTGTCTTCAATAGAAAGTGAGATTGATGGATTGAATAGCGCTGCCACCTCTTATCGCACTTATCACAAAGCATCAAGTGCAACAGAGCAGGTTCACAAGGACGAGTGTTTTCAGGAGCCTGTTAAATTGCTGGCCAGCGATGCTTTATCGGAACACACACACACACACACACACACACACACACACACACACACACACACACACACACAGTCTCACACAAATGCCATGGCTCAGGAGAGCTCAGAAGCGTCAGTGTCCGCTGTGTTTTCCAGGAGGGCTGGAGCTCTGATAGGTGTTACATTCTGCTCTGCCTGTTGTTCAGTGTTCAACATTTTTCTGCTGGGTTTTGCTGCTGTTCACTTAAAGGTCCAGCCCATGCCCATGAATACATTCATAAAAGTGTCTACTCGCAGTTCAATAAAAGGCATTTGGTTTTCCTACCCTTAGAACGGCTCTTATTTATATATAAGAATATCTTATCCATGGATCAAGGGTCTTGCTCCCAGTTAGCTGCCATCTTGCAACACCATATTTCTAAGAAGCCTGGTGTGGACAATCCAGCTGCCTGACAGCGCGTTTGTATTTAGGGTGAACGGTGGCGTCCTCAAATAAACCAACGAAAAAGAAGGTGGATGAGGTATCCAGGTTTGTGCTCGCAGGCCACCGTAGTTCATTGGCAAGCTCAGGAGAGGGAAAGAGAGTAAAACGCTGCAATCTAAAATGTGGCCACTTGATGTTGCTGTTTGTTCTTCAAATATCCAAATATTATACGCTTGACCTTTCAAGGGATGGTTCAGAATTTTAGACGTAGGACCTGATTTCAAAGTTAGCCAGTGTGCTTTTTCAATAAGTGGAGACAAGACTTTCATCCACTCCTAGTTTAACAGGGTTCGCTGATGCTAGGCTAGTGCTACACTGGTGCTAGGCTAGGCGCAAGTCAAAGGTTTCTGTGAGCCTGCCTATAAAAACAGTCTTACCCACTCCACAGTTGAGGCAAATAAATTATAACACCAGACTATCGATGTCTGTGTTCATAGAATAATGTTAGAAATAAAACTACCCTTTCATTTTTTTGTATACATGTTTTCAGTGTTGCTCCAGAAATAAGAGAATATATTAAACGTAGGTAGGAACATTGAAAGACATTTGAGAGTTTGGCTTTATTTGCTAAGAGCCAGAAACAATGGACACTTTATTCTCTTTGCACTAAAGAACATTGACAGGGGTATAATGAATCCTTATTGGCCTCCTGCAGGTCAATGGCCAGGATAGTGCTGAAACTATGTTGTCTCATGTTGTCTCTCTGCATTTTTATGGTGCTTCAACTAAATAATTTCACATTTTGTTATCACAAAGGTCATTTGAAATATAACCATCTGTGGTGTTGGTTTCTTGATACTTTCGCATTTCAGATGGCACTGTTGGTATGATTAATTCATCATGGCTTAATTTGAGGACTGTTGGAGCAGCAGGAGGTTTGCTATGGTATTTTACTATTCAAATCTTGTTTCCTTGAGCAGTGTTTAACATTGTTGTTCACACATTTTAACCACATTTTAAACGTGTAAATAGTGCAACCAAGAAAAAATAACATTCTGGCCAATCACACAGTGAATACAACAACAGTTAAAGAGAAGAGAAACCACAACACAATAGATTTGAATCTTGTACCTTGTGTTTTAAAATCCCAGAGCTTCTTATTAATATCACAGCAAAACGGCCAATAGTGATAGTGACACATGCTTTTGGTTGTTTATTATAAATGGTGAAACACAATCTTAATCTTCATATGTTACTGTACACAAACTGTCTCATTTTACCCAAGCCAGACAATAACAAACACTGCTGCTTGGTTACAAAGTTATCACTGAGCTGTCCTTTTGAGGTACTCCACAGTAAAAACCAATAACTTACTTGCTGTGACCACAATACCTATTTTGAGACATTCTTTGGACGGTGAAAAGGAACTTATAAATCCTTGAGTTTCTTCAGTGAACTCTGCGTATTTTCCTATTTTTATTACACAAGGTAGTGATATTTCTTTGCTGTTTAATCTAATATATATTTGTTAGACTGAAATGTTCCAGGAAATATAAATAATTACAAATTTATGTCACTTGAAAAAAATATGCATTCACCCCTACCTGACCCTCTGTGGAAATACAGCTCACTTTAGTCCTCAATTTCTAAATCAAGCTGTTAACAACCTGGTACGTATTGGTTAACTTCTCTTAGACACAACCGAGCTTGATTCTGGAAAAACCTAAACTTTTTTCGGCTTCAAGGTTAAAAACAAACAAATAAGCAAAAACACAATACCTACAATCAAACATGGTAGTAACAGGGTGATCGAGGTCAGGAGTTTTGTGCTTTAGGATCAGGACAACTTATATTTGATAGACCATGAAGTTCCTCTAGCTAACAGATAAAACACCCCAAATAGAGTAACTGCCCTTCAGTTTACCTTTTAAAACTCTCCAGGTAGAAGATGCATCATCAAAACCGACGAGCTAGATTCTCAGACAAGTCCTGCTGAACATTCACCCCATTGTGTGACTATTTTAACAATTGTGCAAAGACAAGGCATCTACAATTCATTTAAATATGAAAAGGATCGTGATGGAAAACAGCATTGAATCTTTTTCAATACTTCCTTAATCTTTCATTAGCGCGAGTTCAGTGAGGTTATCACCATAAACAGGATTGTCACTTACAAAAGTCTTGTTAATTTATTCCTTTTGATTTAACATTATTTTTATCTGAGGTCTTCAAATAGAGCTGCCAGAGATTTATGTTATGTTATGTTACTTGTTATTATGAAGACTTTCCTGTTTAATACTTAATTAAATAAGCTATGTTTTACGCCCGGTTCACACTGGACGCGGAAGCGCCGCGAAGCGCCCATGTTAATCAATGTAGTAGTTCACACCAGACGCGAACAGGCGCGCGGCTGCCCTCGCGGATCGCGCCATGCATTTAATGTCAGTTCACTGGGCGTGGAAGCGAAGCGCCGCGAAGCGCCCAGCGCTTCCATTTGGCGCCAACGTTAATCAATGTGGTGGTTCACACCAGACGCAAACAGGCGCGCGGCTCGCACCATGCATCTGTCGTTTCGGCGTCTGCTGTATTTTGTGCGCCAGCCGCGAGCGATCCTCGTCAATACAGGAAGTCGCTCAAAAAAAAAAAAACGAGAAAATCCGGTGAATTTTCAAAATAAACTAATTTCAAAATAAAAACCGAATGACAAATTCGATCAAATTTGTATGTTATATTTGTCAGTACATTGTATCAGAGTGCGAGAGAGATTAAAGAAATACACGCACGCACACACACACACACACACACACACACAGAGAAAGACTTGATCAAAATACGTCTGTGTTTGATCCTAGAGATGCTGGTCATTATGAAAGAGGTCTTGAGATGGACACCTGGGTGTGTGTTTCTATTTCCACACACACACACGCACACACACACACACACACAAGCGGCGCTTCACGGCGCTTCCGCGTCCAGTGTGAACCGGGCGTTATGCTTTAATAACCTGACCTGTATACACAAGTCAAACCTTCCTCCAAAATCAACAGATGTTTGTCAAAGTCAGCTTCACTGACTGTAGTGTTAAACATTACAAATAAATAGACATATTACACATATTTACATGTCAAGGAACAGTGTTACTCTGCATCCTGCGATTCTAGACATTTTTGTCTGGCTTCCGTGTCCTCAAAAGTCACCTTCTTGTTTCTCCTGGGGTCGATCCACGAGTTGTGGATGACCACGTTGTTAGGCGTGGGTTCGGCCTCGACGATAGACACCACCCTCTTCTTCATCTTGCTTTTCAAAACCTTCTGGAACTTTTGCCGAGTGAACGCATAGAGTAGCGGGTGGAATATGGTCGTTCCATAGGCCATCACGAGGAATCCCAAGCGAAGGCGAACCGTCAAATCGCTGGGGCCAGTGCTCAGGATGACTGTGTTGAGCACCGTGATCGGAGTCCAGCAGAGAAGGAACGTGGAGATTATAAGAAGAGACATCCGGAAAACTCGTTTTTGCCTCTCCCTCCTCTCCCGGTGACGTTTAACTGCTCGCCTCAGTGCAATGATGACAGACACTGACGCCCTCATGCCCAGAGGGGCACTCCCACCCGACCTCACTCCTGTGCTGCTCTGAGAAACTTCGGTGGACTCGGCTTGCGTCGTCGTGCTGAGGGAGATGGCGTTCTTGCTCTTGGGCTTCTTCTTTTTCTTCGGGTTAGGGTTGTGCTGGAATCGCGTTCCAATGCGAATGTTGAGTGCCTGAAGTATCTTGTAGTAGGTCACCAGCATGACCGCGGCCGTGAAAAAGAAGATGGGAATTTGCGCCAACAGGTGGTAGTACAAACCGGGCTCTGCGTAGAACTCGTTGGCCTTGCCTGCCGCTGCCGTCACCGCCGTCCGGTTGACGAGGTCCGACCCGTAGTGGATGACGAAGCCCACTTCCATGAAGGGGACGAGGAAGCTGAAGAAGGAAACGGCCCATATGGATCCCAGCAGGGCAGCGGCCCGGCCCATGGTGAGCACGCGGTTGGCCGGCCGGACCGAGATGTCGTAGCGGTCCACTGTGATGGCCAAGACATTGGCTGCCGTGGCCACACTGGCGAAGGAGACGCAGGCTTCGTGGAAACAGGAGAGCACGGCCGCGTCTGCCCCCAGAGGTAGGAGCACCACGACGGTCGTCAGTGGAATGCAGCACACGCAAACCTGGATGACACGACAGGAGATTTCGGATATTCAAACGTGCTGTTTACATCATCTGGTTCTACTGATAGTGTTACCTAAACTTCAAGGTACAGTTTGTAAAATTCTGCCATGTAGTGGTCAGATCTTAGATTGCTGAGCTCTTTCGCTCACCCTCCCTCTCCTGAGTTTGCCAGTGAACTGCGGTGGCCTTGCGCACACAAACCTGGATAGCTCGTCCACTTTCTTCTTTTTCGTTGGTTTATTTGAGGACGCCAGCGTTCAATACCAAACGCGCTATCAGGCAGCTGGATTGTCCACACCAGGCTTCCTTAGAAATATGTTGGTGCAAGATGGCGGCTAACTGGGAGCAAAACCCTTGATCTATGGATATTCTTATATATAAATATAAAAATCATAAATCAGGCCAAATATTACACACTGCACCTTTAATGCCAGAATGTGTTCTAAAACTGGTTTCTGGTTTTGATTTGTGATTCTATATACCTAAAAGTGGATTGATTGATTGATTATTTTTTGTCTAAAAATCAAACATTATAGATTGTGAGTTTTTAAGACCACTTTTTAAATTGTAGTGTTTCTTCTAAAACAATGGTTGGGCTGAAACTTTATAGAGTATCCTCAGGCAAAATTTAAGAACACAGACAGTGAAATACTGTTAATTGCATGGTTTTTGTAGCTCTTAAAATGTGTTTGCATGCAGCCACTTTGAGGCAAATCCTTGCTGGTAAATAATTCACTTATAATAGAGGTCAGGACTCACGAGCACATCCACCACATGCAGGTTCATGGTGATGATGTTGGAAACGGAGCTGATAAGATTCTGCTTCATGCAGTAAAGCACAAGTACAGTGAGATTGGAGCTCAAACCCAAAACTATCTCCAAAAGCAGGAGGCTGGTCAGAGAAACCTAACAAAAAATAGAGAAGAACATGGTTATTTCAGCATAAAATCCAATGTGTTCGAGAGCATAAAACAGCTGAAAGAGTGTGGAGGCTCATGGAACTTAATAAAGCCAGTCTAATATACAAGTCATCCTGCAATGTGTTTTCATATTGAAATTCAAAGTCTGAGCAACAAACAAGTTCCAAACATTGTAGAGAAGTTTATGCTGTAAATATCCTTTTGTGGAGTTATTGTTTTAAATTTAGTCATGTTTAATGACATTGATCTGAAAAGCTGTCATTTTTACCTGAAAGCTGATAGGATATGTGGCCTCTGATGACATGTCAAGGTCATATTGTCCTGCGGTATCAAGCACCGTCATGTTGCTCATGGTGGCTGCTGAGATCAATGCTGGGAATGTGTACATCATCCCACTGAGAGAAAGAAATCCTGAAGAGAAAATTTGAAAGGATTTTAAATAATTATACAGTGAGATAGATTATTTGTTCTCAGAAGATACCCACAGAAATGTTCATCTTTTACTTTCACATTATTCTTTTCCAATTGAATAATATCAGGGTCAGAAGTTTTTGCATTGTGGTACGCTACGCAGCGTTTTGGCACATTCATTCAAGTCCCAAGTGATTGATGATGTCAAGTAACAGAGCAACATGCATCTGAATCCCCTGTAGAAAATTCTTTATTACAGTGGTCCTTTAATTGGAGGTTTAAAAGTGTTATCAAATCCTAAGGCAAGCGACAAGTATGTGTCGTGAAATGTATTTGTTCCCCAAAGTACTTTTGTACAGAAAAGTTGTTGCACTGTGAAGGAGTTACACATTTTTCTTTGTAGATAGGAGTTGAATATTTACTATTGGTAAGATGTTAAAATTGGCATTTCGGGATTCTTACCTAATTCTTTTTTTTTAAGCAGTTCAGAGAGTGCACATTCTTGCAAAAGGCGACCATTTGTGTTATGCCAGTAGCATTTTGTTTTTTTGGGGGGAAATAAATAAATATTTGATTGTGATCTTGTCATAAGACTGTGAAACCAAAACAGGCTTTCCGACACAGAGGTGAATAATGACTTTGATAGATGCTGGAGTGCATGCTTTAGTTTTGTTTGCTGCTCGAGCGAGGAGAATGCATTTTTGAATCTGATCCTAGTAGTGGTGATTAATTGGCCTTTGGTTGATTTTATCACCTGTGGAAGACATTGGCTAAACAAATATTGGTAAAAGATGCAGAGAAAAAAACTCTTTCTTCTTAGTTTTAAGTAAGTAATTAATTGAGTTGATCTCCTCAACAGTGTGGTAAGTTGGTAAAACTTTTGTCAATTAGTTGTTGTAATGTTGTAATGTTTTGCCAATTAGTTACAAATCATTCTTGTTCCATTAAAACACACATGTAAGTCATTCACAAACACAGTCACTTGCATTTTTATAACATGATTTGTAAGCACATCTATCATGTGTTTATCAATTGTGTATTGGTACTTCATGGACTATGGTTAGAACAGAACAAATTTTTTGACCCGTGGGCCACGATTCTAAAATTTGAGCAGTAGCAGATGGATGGAGTGTTTTGGTGACCCACCACACAGGATAAAAAAATATATTGGGATATGTAGAAAACGTGCTTTAATGTCAATTGAAAACAAAACAAAAGCAAAATTACAACTAAATATGTGTCTTTGAAGCCCCATGGTATTTAGCTCTTTATTGAAATGAGTCTTAAAAAAACGAAAAAATGGATGAAACAACTATTTTATAATTTATTTACTATTAATATAATTTCTTCATGTATTGGCGGGCCGGATCAAAAACCTTTGCATTTGGCCCAGTGGGCCGTCGTTTGCCCATGCCTGGGTTAGGCTTAAACTGTCCCCAAACTCTTACTTTAATTCTTTAATCGTGATGATTGAAAGCAGATTCAGCAAACACATTACGATTGATACTCACAATCAAATCACGTCACAAAAATTGCCACGAAAAATTGTCACGAAAATGTTTTGCTATTATAAGGTCTTTTCCAATTAGTTGAAGAATGTTATTTTACAACCAAAACATGTATTTTCAACCACAGTTGAACCACAAACTGACCAGACACAAAAGAAAAACTAGCACTCTTGAATTTTTAACTTTTTTTTTTTCCACCAAAATTTTGGGAGTGAAGCATATCCAGCACACGCGTGAAAACCAGACCATGAACTCACCGCTTCCTCCCGGCGGCGTCCCGACGGTCGCTCCAGCTCAGCAGCAATCCAAGTGGCTGCTCAAGGACGTCCACGGTGCATTTTTCAAACCCCTGCTGCCAAACGTGTCAACGACTCAGTTCCTTCAATCACATCTTGCTCCTGCCAGGCGTCGCGTCAGTGAACGCAGCCTTCAGGTTTGGAACTGTGTGCGTGTGTATTGTTCAAGGGCAGGGTGATGATGTCTGTGATACACAGAGAACATGCGCCCTCCCCTGATTGGAAGACACGTGGCTGCAAACATCAGCGCCGGGCGATGAGATCAATGCTTCCTTTCATGAAGAGCTTCTGTCTCCTCATTGTCCCTTGTGCTCGGCCAGCGTCTCTTCTTCTTCTCATCCCGACGCCACAGCAGTGCCACAACAGTCCCACAACAATCACACAACAATCCCACTCTTCCCCCCACGGCGGCTCCTCTTTTTTCTTTAGTTTAGGTTCTCACTTCTTTCAGGCTCATGTCTTGATCTCTTGGGAGGTGTGAGGATCCCAACATGGTCCGTTATCACCTTCTCTCTCAGAGTCTCTGAGAAGAAGAAGAAGAACGGAATAAAGACATTAGATCCACGTGTCTCAACTGGTGGGTCGTGACCCCAAAAGTGGGTTGCAGAGCTGTTTTGATCGGGTTGCGGCTTAGTGTGCAGTCAATTGAAAAAAAAAAAAAAAAAATAATAATAATAATAATAATAATAATAATAATAATGATAATAAAAAAATATATTTATATTTATAGAAAAAATTGGGAATTTATTTTCCAGGACACACAATCAATTCAATTAAATAATTTCAGTAATTGATTTTGTTTTATATAGATTGACTTGAATGTTTCTTGTAATCACTGTTAACTGTTTAGTTGCAACAACGTTGTTTCCCTATTTGGGATCAAGAAAGTACATCTATTCTATTCTATTCTATTCTCTTCTCTTCTCTTCTCTTACTAGACATGATAGAAAGTAAAAAAACAAAAAACAATTTAGGTCCTGCGACTCCACCAGTTGAGAGCCACTGGTCTAGATATGGGAGAGTGTTCCTCTAGCTGAGGTGCACCAGTAGGTGTACATCAATCTAAGTCCCTTGAGATCATCAGACTGGGAATCTATGTTGGACGCCTTTGATTTCATTGAGACTGAGTTGACTGGAGCAGTGGGTCGTGCTGTACGTCCCTCTTTTTTTAATCGTTTCCCTCTGCGCTTCCCTACACGGCTCCACATCTCCTCCTACAGAAAAAGAAAAAATGAAAGATTTCTTTTGCAATTGTGGGGAAAAGAATTCTCCCCGTGTGCAAGATAAGGATGCCTTTATTTATCCAACATTGGGGAAATTTGTGTAGTTAGAGCAGCATTTGTGCAAATAGAAGAATGATAAAAGACATAAAGAAATTGAATACAGTATATGTATATATATATATATATATATATATATATTTACAGATCTAAATAAGTGTGTCTGCGTTTGTGACATCATCACCACCTAGTTTTAATTCTCAGTGGTGCTCTTTGCTCTAAGGTCACGCACGTCCCTGTGTTATTGCTGTTTTTTTCTAATACAATGGCGTGAGCGCTGGATCTGCCTCTTGTCTTTGATGGTTCTCATCACGCCATGTTTACACAGTGAGAACCGGGAGCTGCTCCTCTGGAGTTTGTCTCCGTCCGCACTGAGGACTGCGGCTGCCCTGCTGTACAACAACTACCGTTCCACACGCTCAACACTTCCTTCGTACAGGACTTGAATGCATCACATTGCAATTTTCAGATCCGGGTATTTTCGAGAACGAGCAGTGGTTTGCTGTCGTTTAAAATCTGCTGCCATGATGACGGTTGTATAGCTGTTTGTCGGGGGGAGGGGAGATGTATCCCACTTCTCACTCCTTGCATTTTATTCATTTTGCTTCCATAAATGTTCTTTCTACATGATTTTATGTGAAGGAATTGTTTAATAGCTGCTAGAAAGTTTGGTCAAATTTGCATATTCGCAATAAAAAAAATCTTACATTTTAAGTGCTCAATATTTCTGGACAGGAGTCCACCTATGGTTTTATTTCCTTTTTTGTATTTATTTGTGACTAAAACAATCCTCAGTGTCTGTTTTACTGCCAGAAACAGGCGTTGACACTTGACCTCACAAAGCCACATCACAACACCTACTACGGTCAGCACATCACACACACAACACATGACAACTGTGTAAATATGAGAAGTAATGTGTGATCTGTCTCTTTTCATTGTTAATTGCCAGCAGTTAATTTCACAGTGGCTGGACAAGACCAGCGATTAATTAAAAAGATAAATGTGGGATGATCGTTAACAAAGATCATTCATTATTATTTGAAGGTGCCATTGTAGTTACATTTGTCCATGATTGTAAGTCAGTGAAACTGTATGTTTAGCTGGTGTCGTTGTCGATACCCTTAATATCCTTTTTAATTATATGCGCATCCAAAAATCGTATCTGTCTTTGACGTCTCATTCCCTAAATCAGAACCCTAAATAACTTCATTAAAAATGACTGCAGTGTATTTTTATATTTATTTTGCTTTTCTTAAATACAGCATATACAATAATCTATCTATCTATCTATCTATCTATCTATCTATCTATCTATCTATCTATCTATCTATCTATCTATCTATCTATCTATCTATCTATCTATCTATCTATCTATCTATCTATCTATCTATCTATCTATCTATCTATCTATCTATCTATCTATCTATCTATCTATCTAAATAAAGAGATAACTTCACTGTGGTAAATACATTTTTTTAATCTCAAATACATTTTTTCTAATCTCATTTAAATGTAACTTTTTAAGAGCTAGTTTCAAAAAGAAGTGCTAATTTTCTTTTTGTAAGCCACGAACTCAACACCCTCCAATCTAGTGTCTCCTGCTGCCTTGACAG
The DNA here is from genome assembly GCA_009823395.1 of Thamnaconus septentrionalis. Taxonomy (NCBI): domain Eukaryota; kingdom Metazoa; phylum Chordata; class Actinopteri; order Tetraodontiformes; family Monacanthidae; genus Thamnaconus; species Thamnaconus septentrionalis. Next base: position 5,069,203 of record CM020502.1, read on the forward strand.
TCTTTCGTTCACTCTAGCAGTTTCTTGCAGAAAGCCATCGCTGCTTTGAAAAAGATCGTGACTCTCTGCTCAACTACATGTCGGCGTGCTGCGTGTGTTTATCTACGGCTAAATTTGTTGCGTGCCTTGACACGGTGGATTTTGCTTGTTTTACCTCGAGAAGACGACTGTTGTTTCCACTCTGATCCTTGTGGTCTTCTGAAGCGCTTTTCCTCACGTGGAGCCCATTGACATTCCAAAATTCCCAAAAGCAGTATTTTTGTCCACAGGGTGAAAAGTCTTGATGTTGCGGTTTGTCTTAGTGGTCCGTCAGTCAAATATCCATTGAGGCCGTAATGGAGAATTGACTGATTAAAAAGCAACAGAGACAATTCTCCTGCTTCTGCTGCTGCTCTGTTTCCCCCTTGTCTCTCCCTGCGTGTGCTTCCTTCTCACTCGGTCTGTTTGTCAGCCTGTCTCTCTGTGTCTGCCTCCGCTAGCCCTTCCTACTCATCCACCCCTCCCACCCTACCTCTCTATATCCCTCCTTCCCTGAGACTCATTCTTTCCCTCCATTTGTCTCCTTTCACACCTCCAGGCTTTTGACTAATTGCGCTCCAAGAAAATCTCTCAGTGCCACATAATATTTTCCTCTTACTTTAGCCTCTTATTGTTTTAGCTTCCCTCATTCTTTGAATAATCACATTTCTTTGACTATGAGTGTTCCTTTCCATTTTATTTATTTATTTTGTGCTCTGCCAAAGAGTTTGTGTTGCTGTCCGTGCTTAAAAGCACCCCAGGTAGCTAAAAGGCGGCAATAAGACCTCTGATGGCAGCATCCTTCCCTGTTGGACTTTGGCCACTCCTTCACTGTTTGGTGTTTGTGTAGCACCCAGCGCAGTGGTGCACATTTAATTGTCCTTTTGAGCCACCAGCAGTTCAGTCACCAAGCTACCCTTCCTCCCTACTAAATGTCAAGCCAGGTAGTCAAGCAGGTAACCACTCAGTGAAGTTACTAATCATGACTTTTAGCCACTAGCACAGCAACGACATTAGCTAGACAGACACTGATGGATCCAGTTTTTGTTTCACCTGTTTCTTGCTAGATTTATGTTACTTCAATTGTGATAAAAGTACAATGTTGTCATTTTTATTCCTTCCCCTGATTGTTTTTTCCTAAAGGTCCAGTGTGCAATATTTGGCTTGATTTATGACTGATTGATGATTTTGTATTGGTAAAACTTAACATACTGCCCGTAAATTCATTAATAAAAGTGTGTACTTGCAGTACAATAAAAGTAATTTGGTGTTCCCACGCATGAATGGTTCTCATGTATTTATATATAAAGTGGACAAGGTTTGTGTGCGTAGGTCACCGTAGTTCACTGGCAAACTCAGGAGAGGGAGGGTGAGTGAATGAGTGCTGTAATCTTAAATGGAGCCATTTGATGCCGCTGTTTCTTCTTCAAAACTCCAAATATTACACACTTAACTCCTTTAAGCTAACTTTGCGAAACAGGCTAGAGTTACAACTCTTTCTGAGGCCACCGTAGTTCCCCCGTCAAGCTTGGGAGAGGGAGGGTGAGCGAAAGACCGCTGCAATCTGAAATGTAGCCACTTGATGTCGCCGTTTCTTCTTTAAAATCTCCCGATATTACACACTGGACCTTTAATATATCTCATTTTGTTCTTCTGCTGTTGCCGCTGTTGGTCATTTTGAATCGAGATGTTTCGTCATACTCACTACTCAGCTGCAGGCATTTTCCCCCAGATAAATAAAAAAAGAAATGAAGCAGCCAACAGTGGTTCGTGCTGAGGAGGTTGACATGACCATCACAGACACAGAGTCAAAGGAGAGCATAATGGGAGACCGCTTGCACACACAAAGACGTGATGATACGCGAGGTTGTTGTTGACACACCAAAATTAGCTTTAAGTGCAAGAGAGTGCAACAGGATAAAAAAAAAAGATCCATAAATGTTTCATGAATGCATTAATATTTCAACCAGGTATCCAGGCTAACTATTGGCTAGCCTAAATGCTTCTGGCTGCTTTGTGTTTCCCAGCAGTGCTTTTTCAAACAGAGGAACGCATGCGTGAAAGTGATTGGTTCTTTTTGTGTGCACAGTGTTTCGTCAAAGACAGATACCACACCAGCAGTTTGAGGAAATGTAGATGGATGTTTAAAAGCGTGGTAATATTAGAATTTCACAGTTTTAAAATCAAATGCTTGCACTTTTTAAGCTTTTTCTTTTTGTGAAGTGTGTAGGTTATTCTCTTTCATACAAAGAACATCTGGTTTTTGCTTTTTGCCATCTTCATTTTTAATTGTATTACCCTTAATACAGGAGATAAACACAAGTTACACCATTAATTATCCTTTTTAAATATACTGTAACTTCCTCTGGGCAAATTGTTGATGAGTGACTGCTGGAAAAAAAGAAGCAAAAAAACATAAACCGTTTATTTACAGTAGCTTTAAACAGAAGCTTTTTTAAGCTGTTATTAAAGATATACAACAAACTTTTTAGTACCATGGTCAACAGAGGAGTATTTACGTTTTTAATCTTCTGAAGTAGACGTTATTGACTGGAACGTTCCCAAAAGGAAGATGTTGCCGAGGTGCTCCCTGAAATTGATCCGATTCCAAATAAAGTGTGATATTTTGGATTGGTGAGCTGCTGTTTTTAGCTGCCTTCACAGAGGAACCTGCCTCTCTCGCCTAACCTCCGCATCCGTCTTAATTTGCACTCAGTGATAATTATTTCCTGACTGCTAAATATGCTGTGATAAGCCAGCAGCAGAGCCCCCACCCCCCACAGAGCCACTCTGCTGATTACCTCCGTCACCAAGGTGATGTCGAAAGAGGGAGCACACCTTGTCGTGCCTCTATCTATCTATCTATCTATCTATCTATCTATCTATCTATCTATCTATCTATCTATCTATCGCTCTATCTATCGCTCTATCTATCGCTCTATCTATCGCTCTATCTATCTATCTATCTATCTATCTATCGCTCTATCTCTATCTATCTCTCAAACTGTGATAAAGGCTTTTTTCCCCTTTTTTATCTAATCGTAACTTCCATCATCAGCGATGAGCTGGCTGGAAATCCTACCGCAGTGGAAACCAGGACACTGTAAATAATCCATCTTTTCATAAAATGCTAATATCTAGTTTTTTTCTTACTCTATAAATATTTTATTTTATCATTTCTTTTTAATTAATATAATATTCCTTCTCTTCTTTGCACTAAATTGTTGCTGTAATTATGTAAATTTGCCCAATGTGGGATTAATAAAGGATTCTATTCTATTCTGTTCTATTCTAATCTGTTCTATTCTATTCTGTTCGCATCTGTGCGAGAACACAGCTTATCCCCAGGGATTCCACACATGAAATCAAATTGCCCGCGTTGTCCATATCAAGACGTCCCTCTGAGCGTATTATGACCCAAGTCAGGGAAGGACAAACTTTTTTTTCCCCCGTTTCTCTTCCCTCCCTCCGTCTCACACCAACGCCTCGTATCTAAACAAGCACAGGGATGCGGGGCTCAGCTGTTCGATCGCGCTCTTTGGCGAGAGCCGCACTCGGGGTTTGAGGCTTTGGGCGGGATTGAATTCTGAATATGATATGGCTCCCGTCCAATTCGCTGATCTTCTGTCCGTCCCTCAGTCTGCCACCTGGCTGATTATCATGCTCTCTGTTTCTCTCATTTCTCTCCGACGTGAAAAGCAAACAATCTGAAGCTCTTGACAAATAGCACACCTGAAAATGGTCCAGACGTTTTGAACCCCCGCAGCTCCCCCACTTCTTCAAGGCAGAGGAGATGTTCCCTTCACTTTCAGTCACTGAGCTCAACTATTGCACACTGGCCATTACTGAGATTGTAATTAGAACTTAGCTTAAAAAATGGCTAATGAGTCACATCATTAAAAACAGGTCTTTTTCATTTGAAGGAAAGGACAGAGTGCTAATGGTAATTAAATTGGCTTCACGGTCTTCAGTCTCATGAAGCAGCAGCAGCATCCAAAAATGTCTTATGTCAGATGTATTGTCAAAGGTATTAAACAAACAGTCAGTCAGTTTAACTAACACAGAGATATGTACTCATTGACTTTTAATTTTATTTTATAGCACAAAATACCTAAAATGTCATCAAGGACACATTAGTCATTTGTAATTATAGTCATATTTATAACCACTTGACCAATTTGATTTTGGATTTCAATGTTTTTAAATATATGTATTTGAATGTATCCAGTTTTTATACAACTAAGTATAAATTAAATAAGTCCTAAGTCTCTGTAAAGAGACTTAGGACTTATCTTCTGTATCTTTTAATATAGTCGCCCACGACCCAGTAACCCAGTAACCCTGTACATGCAATTTTCCATGTCAAGCTTGCTAAAAAAAAAAAAAAAAAAAAATTAATAAGTTTGTTTGTGCTTTTTATTCTTTCATAAATGATTTGTTTCTGTCTGTGTAAAAGGAAATTGTGGGTGTCCAAAAACATTTTGCCACTGCTGTGTGTGAGATTATTGTAAAAACAAGTCAAGGTCCGTGTAATAATAATAATTCATGTTTTCATTTTTACAGACTATCTGTCACAGGGTGTGGACCTGAGTGGCATTGAAGTGATAGAGAATGACCTGCTGCTCATCAGTCGAGCCAGGCTGGAGGTGGAGAACCAGGCCAAGAGACTGCTGGAGCAGGGGATGGAGATCCAGGTAAAACATTTCAAACACAATTGTTTTTTTTTTCTTCCTTCACCTTACTAGTCTTTGGTTCATTGCTTATAGCTGTGACCAAGAGGAATCTTTGGTAATCCTCGGATTGTCAAATCATATTTCATTCTGTCTCTGATTTAATCTTCTAAATGGCTTCACATGAATCAATGTTGATTGGAAAGTAGGTCTAATACTGTAAGATGACGCAGTCAGGAAGTAGTCAAAAAGCAGTCAGGAAGTTGTCAAAAAGTAGTCGGGAAGTAATCGAGAAGTAGTCAAAGGCTGTGTCTCAATTCAGGGTCTGCATCCTTCGAAGGATGCGTCCTCCGTTGGCCGGCGGGTCCTTCAGAGGACGAACCCAAACCCGTCTCCCCGGAAAATTTGAAATAAAGTTTTCCGTCAGAAAATCAACTTCTGGTCCGACGGTGCCACATTTCTGGACGTTTTAGCACCTGCATATCAAAACCCTTTGTGCAAAAAAAGCCCTTTGTGGATATGATGCAAACGTGGCGGAGATTACGGCGGCAAAGTCGCCGCAAAACTTGCCGCAATTTACTGCTGCACTCCATTCTTTGTGGATCTGCAAAGAAGAACATTTCCTTGTCGTTATACACAGTATTGTACAAAAAAATTGTGACATGAAAATGGACGGTCAGTCCTGAGTTGCAACAACAGAGCGTATAGCTGTTCCTTCAAATACATTGTTGTATTTTATTTAAAAACCAAAGAAATGTGTGATCTTGCTTGATTTGAACTGATGGCAGTGGAAGAGACACTGGGGACTTTTTTTTATCTGTTGCACTCTGAGGCATGTGGAATATGTAGCACACGTGAGCTCCTCTAACCTTCAGCTGGCCTAGAAAACCTCATTCTCAAGAGGACAGTGTCCCATTAAAGTGTGTGTGTGCGTGTGTGCGTGTGTGCGTGCGTGCATGCGTGCGTGCGTGCGTGCGTTTGAGATTGAACAACTCACTCTGCTGTCAGTATCCAAAGGGGTGTTGCAGTCGTATTTTTAGGTATGCTAGCGTAGCAACGATGCTCTGATATATTACTATCCTCATGTAGGAACTGTAATCATGTCCCGATCAGGTTAACACATCACTGTTGTTATTTTACATTCACCAATCACTTTAAGTTTGTACACCTTGGTAGCAGAGGTCGCGCTAGACTTTTTAAGAAACAGCGACATCAAGTGGTCACATTTTAGATTGCAGCATCTTCCACTCACCCTCCTTCCCTCTCCCAGCTTGCCAGTGAACTACGGTGGCCTGATGGCAGCTAACTGGGAGTAAGACCCTTGTTCTATGTATATTCTTATATACAAATAAGAACTGTGGGTAGGACAACCAAATAGCTTTTATGGTACTACAAGCGTACACTTTTATTATTGTATATATGGGCAGTATGTTCAGCTTTTACCAATATAAAAATCATAAATCAAGCCAAATATTACACATGGGACCTTTAACAGTCATTTATCAAAGGTGACGAGGTTAAAACTGAACCACCCTGTAAAAACATCAATTCTATTGAGTACTGATGTCTAACATTTTAGGATATGGCTACAGACATATAATAAGTGATAATAATAATATTATTAATAATAATAATAATACTAATAATAATAATGACAATAATAATAATACTGGACTTAGTCTCTAAAAAACCTGAAAAACCATTTGTTGCATCTGGAATAAAGTTAATAAACACATCTTCTTCACCTGAGATAGATTTGTGATATTGCGTCCACTAATTTAAAGAATTGATAGACAACTTTTTGTAATGCCTGTGTCTGGGTGTGTAATGGCACGATGCGTTCGCACACGGTTCACAAAATTGTGAAGTCGCAGTAACAGTCTTTTCAAAAGTCTTCTGAACCTTAAAAGAACCACATGAACACCCACACGTTTTTTTTTCCTTCAGCGTGTCGGTGTGTTCCACCCTCACTGGGCATATTTATATCGTGTGTGTGTGTGTGTGTGTGTGTGTGTGTGTGTACAGTATACACACAGGGACAGTTGTATATATCATCTCCGAGAGTTGTTGTTATTTATTGTGAGCATTACGTAAGCAGTTGGACACGCTGCTCGCTGAGCCTGTGTGGGAATTAGTTTCACCTCAGCACGTCGCTCGTGCCAACCGAGACCCTGTGGCCCATCTGTTGAGTGGGAGTGGAGCTGACCGATGAGAAACCGATTTCTAATTTTTATTTTATTTCAAGACATTTATTCTGTTGGGAATATTCAAAAGTGAACGTACTGGGCAAAGTTGTGTTTTTGGGCAGCTGAGCATCGCGCTGCTCCTTTGAAGGGCTCCGAATGATGTAAAGTAGCTTTTTGTAGACCTTGTAAGTTATATTACCTCTGAAAATGATGAAACGCGACGCAGTGTCACAAACGGTTGTTGTTAATTCGTCACTTGACGTACAATGATGCAAAAAGACATAAAAGAAAACTGTTGCCACTCTTGTAAAAACTGGAAACACCCCATTCAGATTCAATGCCACTATTCAATAAGATTGCATTTTATTTTGGTTGGCCCTTGAAATGGAGTTTAATTGTTTCCAGAAATTACTTTCTTCAAAGAAATATACCGAATGAAAGACAATAAAACACAATCATGGTTTTGATGATCAGAGAGGGAGAGAAAAAAAATATGCTGCAAGTGTTGAGCAACACTTTTCAGAACCCCTGTATTAAGAGCAACATCTCGCCTTGTTGCTGGGCAACCCAGCGGTAATGATGGGCTAGTTGTTGTTTCTCTGTGCTAAGCTAATATTCTTCAACATGCAAAAAATGCAGTGCTATTTTCTCTAATTTTATACTAAAAAAAACAGACACGTTCTTATAACCAGTTCACCGATATTTACCTTGTAATTGCTGCCTGTATTGTGATCACCGTCCACAATGTAAGCAACGGTCCCAGTAGAGTTTAATGCATTGCCTAAGTCCATACAGACACCTAATGCTAAGTTTCGATAAGAAATAAAGACATTAAAAAAGTCTTGGCGGTTGTACGTTACTGCTGCGTTTCTGTTTTCTCGCCTCTCGTCTGCTGCTGCTCTGCCTCTCCTTTTTTCACACCTCACCCAATAAATCAATGCAAACGGTATTTTTAGCTGTGCCTTTCAACGCGCTTGGCGCTCGCGTGCCAAAGATGAAACACGTTAATTTGATTCAGCAAACACAGAGGTGTCACAAACGCATAGCGACGTGAGCTTTTAATTGTTTTTTTTCACTCTCTTGTCTCTCTGTCTCTTCCTCCCTTCCTCCCTTCTTCCAGAACCCCACTCAGGTGGGCACGGCCCTGCAGGTCTTCTACAACCTGGGCAGCCTGAGGGAAACCATCGGCTCCGTGGTGGGGGGCTACAAGGCCACCATACAGGACAACATCGCCCGCTCCCTGGACATCAAGGGCCTGACGCAGCCAGCTCACCTCAGAGGTCTGTGTGGGGGTTTGAAGTCGAGGCCTCAAACGAGGGAAAAAACTGACTTCAAATCTCAAAATTGAATGACAAAACAGCAAGAAATGAAACTCACCACTTTGCTGTATCCAAAAGTCGTTTTTATGCTACGCCCAAAAAGTCTTTGCAGGTTAGAATTTTAATGTGTTTAATATAGATAGTGATGATTTTTCTAATTTGAAATAAGTTGAATAAGTTGCATTATTAATATGGTTAATCTTAACTCCATATAATTTGCTTTTATTTGTCTATTAAATCATAGCGTGTGCATACACACATGCATCCATGCAAGATTAATGAACTACTTCTTCTTCTTCTTCTTCTTCTGATTTCATAAATGAAAACCAAAGGTTCATATTTTATGACAAATGTGTGAACCTCTGGTTACACTAAGTAACTCTGGATGTGAGTCAAACTGCTCTAAATACTCTCTCTTAAATGCAGTGGATCTGTCTGCCAACATTTCTTAACAAACCAAGACTGTGATGTCACAGAGGTTGTCGGCGTGGGTCCTAAATACAATTGTTGGTTTAAGCGATTTGTCACACACGAGTCATTTAGTTTTCGATTCCAGTGTTGATAACATTGTTATTAGAATTCTAATTATATTTTATCTGCTAATCTCCTTCCCACAGGTGCGCCAGGCAGAGCAGTTCTGCCCACACCAGGAAACACAGCAGCTTTTCGTGCTGCTCTGTGGACCAACCTGGAGAAGCTGATGGACCAGATATGTTCTGCATGCAGACAGGTAAAACTTGAAGTGCAAAGACAGAATGGTGACTTATATACACACACACACACACATGTACAGTATATATATATGTATATATATTTACAGGTTTAAAAAAGTAAAGCTTCCGCAGGGTTAATATATAGCAACTGAGAGTTTCCCTGTCAATTGTTCTCTAGGTGCAGCATCTGCAGAAAGTGCTCATGAAGAAGAGGGACCCCGTCACTCACGTGTGCTTCATCGACGAGATTATTAAGGTCGGCAACCCGTCGCCGCTGTGGTTCTGTCACTTCGATTTGAGTATTGATCGAGCCTTGATTATTTTTCCCCGGCTGTCTTTAATGTCAGGATCTGCTGCTTTCTGTTTGCCAATTAATGAAAGAAAGGTCTTCATATTGGAGGCCGTTTATTAGCAAAAGAGGCGAAAAAATATGAAATATTTGTAATTTCATTCATCGACAACATTGACGTTTCTATTTTTTGTGAACTGCCTTCCACTGGTTCCTGGCTTTCACGACGTCCCTCTGGTAAAGCCCAGATGTACAAATCAAGGCGAGGGCCTGTTTCTATGGAAACATAGCTCCCACCAATTACCCTGAGATGGATGTGTGAGTCGGAGACCTAATGACATGTCTAAATGCAGGGCTTCTCTCCTCTCACTGTCACAGAGCAGTGTGCCGTTTGTCCAGCGGAGAAATAAAAGACAATTTGCTCTGCTGGAACCACCTTTTTTTTAAGTGTTATATAGCTGCATCAAGACTGTGATCGTTTGCACATACTGTGCTGGAAAAGACAATATATAAATAGATATGTGTGTGTGTGTTGAAATATATAACGCTATGTACAACCAATTTTTTCTTTTTTTCATAAATACAAAAGAAGCACACCATTTATTTTTTTTTCAAATTTCTCAGTTATGTTGCATGCACTGCTACAACACAAGCTAGGTCACCCATGTGAGGGTGGTGTCTGATGATGCCAGACCCGAAACACCCAGACAAAAGTCTTTCAGGCATACCTTTAAAAATACAAAAAAACATGCCTTTTGGCTCTGATAAAACTGCTGCTACTGCTTGGTAATTAAATACTATGACTGAAAACTCTTACCCCTGGACTTTACCATCCAGCTGCTGTCAGGTTCAGTTCAACTGTGTGCAGTTGTCCCGCTGTCCCCATCTATCTATCTGTCCACGTATGCACAACACTGTGGGAGTCCTCAACTGTGGAACAGAAAAGCTTTTCTCACATTTCAAGTCCTTGAAATGAAGTGTGAGCAGGTCTCTGCGCTGCACTACTTTGCTCTTTCTTTCTTGTCAGTGGCTGAAAGGCTTTATTTTTTTAATTATTTAATAATAATAAAAATAACTTTCTTTTTATCTTTGTGCAGTTGAGACACTTTTTATTCATTTTCATTTTGAAAGGCCTGCACTGATGCCTTGTAATCAGTGAGTTTCACTTGACTCTTCACCACAGGATGGTCAACCTGATATTCTCTACACATTCTGGAACGATGTCACCAACACACTCAGTGAGGAGTTTCACAGAGCAACTGAGTGTGAGTTCAACCCTCTCCCCTTCCTCTGTTTTATTTATTTATTTATTTTTTTTTAATAGGTGTTGATTCACAGCGCGCAAACAACAACTAGTGTCCTGCTTCATCTTTTTATCTGAGCAAAAATCGCTCAGTAATAATCGTAGTAGCAATAATGATAAGATATAAATGCAATTATGTATAAGAATATTGATCAATGCAGGTAATAAAACAATGATGTCATAGTGGCACAGTGATTCTGCATGTGCTATCATCACTCTTTTGTTTGTATGTTAATTAAAATGATAATTAAGACTACCAGGGGATAATGAGAATGTACAGCCACAAGATCATTTCGTGATAGTGGCTTCTAATTAATTTGCTCAATCTCCTCATTTGTTATAATAAGACATTTACTCACTGAGGAGAAATGAATTTCATGTTTTTACAATCTCTAAATGTTTGTCAACGGTACAGCAACCAATTACCGCGTCGGTTCGACTTATTTCCAGGAGTAATAGGACAAAGAAATAAACCTGTGAGCTGCGAAACACGACCGCTCTCACTCCTTCCACTCTCCTCCCTGTCTCCCTTTTCTGTCGTGCACACAAAGCAAACACGCACGTGGGAGTCTGAGAAGAAAATAGTACGATGACCAAAAAAAAAGGAGCGAGAACTGGAGAGGCAGATTTGGCCGCTTGCATGCAGCGTCGCGTTTGCACTTTGCTCACGAAGCTTTGTGTTCCTTTGTGCTGTGTGCTTGTACGTGTATGCATTGGATGTATGGGAAATATAGTTAAAAATAAGTATAAAATATATCTTGGTGAAGTTTCCTGATTGTGTGCCTTATAAATCGACTTGTATATATTGTGGAAGACTTTTATGGTTGCTATCTATATAGACACCAAAAGTCTGTTAGTTAGTCATTAATTCCAGTCCTGAGTCCTGAACTTGGCTGGTGAGGTATATATTCTACAATACATATTCTGATAAATAAATGAATAAAAACTTCAGGAATCCTCACTGTTTTATGGGAGTACAGGGCAATATCATCTAGAATTAGTACAGCTATTTTATTTTATATTACAATAATTTCTCCTGAGGAGTCGGTATCGAGCATTGGTCCAAGGAAGACAATTTGAATTATGGAATTCCCTAACTCGGCATAACCAAATAGTCACAAAAATTCTGTTGCTGTTCATATGCGTGAGGGTATTTTGCTTTTTGCATTGTGCTGAATGTGTAGCTATCATGAGAACTACTGAATAACATTGTCCCCTTTTTTTTACTCTCTCTCTGTCTTTCTCTCTCTCCAGCTTCGTCTTTCCTGAAGCAGGCCTTTGAAGGAGAGTATCCCAAGTTGTTGCGCCTGTACAATGAGTTGTGGCGGCGCCTGCAGCAGTACAGCAGTGACCTCCAGGGAGGGCTGGCCAACCCTGGCGGCGGGCTGGACGCCTCCGTCGACCTTGCCGGCGCTGAGATGGAAAGCCAGGACCTTTTCACGCACGGAAAAGAGAACTACAAGTGAGTAGACGGAGTGACGACAATGCTGTCACCCCTGGCTGTATATATATATATATATTATATATATATATATAGACCTGTATAAATATACATATAGACCTGTATAAATCGTAGCTTAAATATTCCTCTGTGTGTGTGTGTGTGTGTGTGTGTGTCCAACCCACAGCCCAGAGAAGGCTTTGAAGGACTCCCTCCAGCCCTACGAGGCAGCCTATCTGTCCAAGTCGCTGTCCCGTCTCTTCGATCCCATCAACCTGGTGTTCCCCCTGGGGGGCCACAACCCCCCGTCCAGCGATGAGCTGGACAGCATCATCAAGACCATCAGCAGGCAAGTGCAGCAGCAGCAGTCTGGCTGGCCAACAACGCCTCTTTGTTTTCTATAGGCTATGGTGCGTCTAGCTGTCTGTCACATTGTATCTGTTCATAAGATGTAAATATCTTGTTTTTCCTTCTTGCTCTATAAATTATTTTATTTTATTTTATTTTTTTTAATTAAGACAATCATTTTTCTCTAAAATTAAGTTTTGGAATCAATAGAAAAATCTGTCCATGAACGATAGCAGAGTGCGTTTTAGTGGCTTGTATGTATATGTGTGTTATATAATGTGTATATATCACTGCCAAGCACTTCTAGTTGGATGCTAACTGCGTTTCGTTGCTCTGTACTTGTGACGTGTGCAATGACAAGAAAGTTGAATCTAAGATAACCTAATCGGACGAACTAGTTGAGATCAGTGAAACGTATCTCTTGCTCCCCCTTGCGTTGACAGTGAGCTGAATGTCGCCTCGGTCGATCCAAACCTCTCCGTGGCCGTGGCCAAGAACGCCGCCAAGACCGTGCAGCTCTTCTGTGTCAAGTCCGAGCAGCTGGTGTGTAGCAGACAAGTGCACATGAGCAACGGCTAACAGATGAACGAACCACCCAAATGAGACGTCCCTCCCCCCTTCCTTTCTCTAGCTGTGCACTCAGGGCGATGCCAGTCAGGTGATCGGCCCGCTGACGGAGGGCCAGAGGAGGAACGTGGCGGTGGTCAACTCCCTCCACCGTCTGCAGCAGGCCGTCACCAAGGTGAGAGCCTGGACGTTCACCACCTTCATACTTTCAGCATAAATCATAGGTTTCAAACTCTGGTCTCAAGCTGGCCCGCCGGTATGATACAGCACATGTACTGCAAATACTGCAAATCCCAGAATTCTCTGCTGGTATTTTTGGCTCACTTTACTTTAACAGACTATAATTAATGTTTTTTTGATGCACCTTCTCTTGCTAGGAAGATTTTTTTTTTTTCAGTAAATATGAATGTTGGCCTGCGACTTTGTTCAAGTTTTGAATTTTGGCCCGCTGTGTATTTGAGTTTGACAACGCTGGCATAGATCAACCAAGCGATAGATGTTATGTGGCTGGAAGGGGTTTGTGGTTTAAGAAGGGTTGAACATTTTTTTGGGGCATCTTCAAGTATTGCGCTGTGCTGTGGATCTACACACAGGAATTGAATTATTGCTCTGCAGCCTGATTCTCAAAAGGCAGTCACAACTTCAACTTCTTGAGTGAAAAGTTTTTTTTTCGTATTTTCGTTATTTGTTCTTGGTTACTTTCCACCTTGGTCCAACCAACTCAGATTAATTTATTCAATTCATTTAAAAGGCTGTAATTAATTTGATCAATTTTTATCGCTGCTAATATACATATATATGTATTTATATATATGTACATGTATATATATATACACACATATATATATATATATATGTGTATATATATATGTATATATATATATATATATATATATATATATATATATGTATATATATGTATGTATATATATATATATATATATATATATATATATATATGTGTATATATAAATATGTATATATGTTTATGTATATATATAAATACATATATATGTATATTAGCAGCGATAACTGATTAAAAATTGGTCGAATATATATATATATACATATATATGTGTATATTTACACACACACGCACACACACACACACACGTATATGTATATATGCACAACAATAACTTGCCTTCCCATGTTTCCTTTCATCTGTCCTCTCTTTCATCTCATTTCCAGGTTATTTCGGGGTTGGCCTCGTGTCCACCAGCGACTGCAGAGGCTCTGTCTTCTTCTTTGGAGGTATGACACACTTCAGGTTTCAATTCCATATTCAGTGCTTTTCTTAAAAAGTGCCTCGGGGGTCAACATCTCGCACAGCAGATGCAGGCAGCAGCCACGGGGCAAAGTTTCCCTGCAGGCGCATTATCAGAATGCAACTCATTATAGTGCCGCTTCACCAACAGTCTGAAGCCTTTGCTCTCAGTCTCACTCTGCATCAGGGCCAGCCTGGACCTGGACTGCCATCCCATGAGTAGGCTGAATCCTACTAGACTAATTATCTGTGCCTGCTCTGGAGGGATCAGTTGGTTTCCTCTTTGATTGTGCCAAATTGCTGCAAGACGGCTTGGATGTAATTTAGCATTTATGAATAAAGGTTGATTGATTTTTCCTGTTGATTTGAATTGAGATAATGATTTTATGGTTGCACAGCTAAACAGGTATTCTCAAATGTATGACAATACTACATCTTTAGTTTGTTTAAATTACTGTTTAGTTAAGGTGAGGTCATTGTGTAAGCCTTTTGGTTTTCTGACCTCACCTTCACATTTCTTTATCTATCTATCTATCTATCTATCTATCTATCTATCTGTCTGTCTGTCTGTCTGTCTGTCTGTCTGTCTGTCTGTCTGTCTGTCTGTCTGTCTGTCTGTCTGTCTATCCATCTATCTGTCTGTCTGTCTGTCTGTCTGTCTGTCTGTTTATCTATCTATTTATCCATCTGTCTATCTGTCTATCTATCTATCTGTCTATCTAAAAGTTTTCAATGGGCCAAGAACTGTGTATGGTAACTTAAATGTCACTAAAGAATAACAAATTATATTTTATTTCCTTCATTGAGACTGTTGTAACTGTTGTACAATAATACTGTTGCTGCTTTTACAAGCTACATCTGTACCGCTGGGTCTAGTTAGTGTGTCCATCACCAGTGCAGAGAAATGAGAAAATAGGCCATTCACACAGTCATACAGCCAGTCACTTTCCTTCCCAGACTTTCTGGTTGTTCGCATTAGCGTCAATGTGAGTTGGTTGTTTAATGTCTCCACGTGGCTCATTTCCTTCCCTCTTCCGTTTTTCTGTCTTCAGGGAGTTCAGGCGCTGATGACCAGCGCCGTGCAGCCTCTGCTGCTGTCAGTCAGCGACTCCATCGAAGCCATCATCATCACTCTGCACCAAGAAGACTTCTCTGGGTGAGCTGCGTCCCTCCGACACCAGTTTGTCCCAAACTTTGTCCCTGTGGGGTGATTAGAATTGGAATGCCTTTACTTGACCTACATTGGGGAATTTTACATACTTACAGCAGCGTTTAGCGCAAGAGAAAATTAAAAAATTATTTGAATTAAAAATAGATAGAAAATAAAATAAAATAAAACTATTTATAGAGGAAGGATTTTTTTGGGGAGATTTTGAGAAGAAACAGTGACATCATGTGGTTACATTTTAGATTGCAGCATCTTTCATTCTCCCTCCCCTTCCCGAACTTTATTAACGTATTTATGTGCAGTATATTGAGCTTACCAATATAGAAATCCCAAATCGGGCCAAATATTCCGCACTGCCTGGACCTCCAGAGGTGAGTGGGTGACTGGTTTGCTCCTTGTGTGGCTGCAGGCCCCTGTCCAGCCCCGACCGGCCCGATGTGCCCTGTTCCCTCTACATGAGGGAGCTGCAGGGCTTCCTGTCCCGGGTGGCGGCGGACTACTTCCGCCACTTCCAGTGCGTCGACTTCATCTACGAGAGCACCGAGTCCGTCGCCCAGAGGGCTATCGAGCTCTTTGTCCGCCACTCCAGCCTGCTGCGCCCCCTGGGGGAAGGCGGCAAGATGAGGCTGGCGGCCGATTTTGCGCAGGTGAGATTGTAATTGCTCTTACAGATTGGTCTCGCTCTAAAGGGCACTTTTAAAAGGTCTCGCCTCGGTCTTGGACTGGGCGGACTGGGGAGTTTTGATCAAAAGACAACAAAGCTTTTGTTTCACCACTTCATCCCCAGGGCCATGCAGAACTTTGAGGGCTTTCACAACCACCATGAGTGACATTGATGGGTGTATTCTTAGTGTTGAGCTCAGACTTAAAGGTTTTTACGCATTTTGTTCATGCTTTGCAGGCCATCATTTTCACGTAAACTATTCCTAGTTCATCCATCCATCCATTTTCAATAGCCGCTTCTTCCTGCACTCAGGGTCAGGGGGTCTGCTGGAGCCTCTCCCAGCTGTCATAGGGTGAAGGCAGGGTGACACCCTGGACAGGTCGCCAGTTCATTGCAGGGCCACATAGGGACAAACAACCAATCACCACTGCGCCTTGAAGAAAATCTTAAAGAAAATTATTAAGACACCTTGCTGAAAAGAAATGTTGCTTTTCCATTTATGTAGAAGCAAACGTGAATTATAAAAGATACTGCTCATTTGTTCTGTTTTGTTGTGATTTTTCTGTGACATATACAGTGGTATGTACTTGGTCTTGTGTCAAACTCAATGCTGTCTAGCCTTGATAACGTCTTGGTCTCGGTTGGTGCGGTCTTGACTACAACACTGATGATGTGGTGCGTCTCTGTCGTCAGATGGAGCTGGCCGTGGCTCCTCTGTGTCGGAGGGTGTCCGATTTGGGGAAACCTTACAGGATGCTGCGCTCCTTCAGGTTGGTATGCTCGTGTATATATAAAAAGCCACGAAAGCTGCCATTGTACCATATTGCGCAGTGACCTCCATTAGTACTGGGTTTCTTTCCAGGCCGCTGCTGTTTCAGACCAGCGAGCTGATTGCCAGCAGTCCGGCTGTGGGTGAGCTGATCCCGTACAGCACCCTGCTGCACTTCCTCTTCACCAGAGCCCCGGCCGAGCTCAAGTCACCGCACCAGGCACGTGCACACACACACACACACGCACAGACACACACTAGTGTCGTCTTGTCGCTAACGCAGAGTAAATAGAGCTGCACTGGAGAGTGACTCTCTTGCTAGCTAACACGTATCTTCTCCATCCCCAGAGAGCAGAGTGGTCCATCGCCCGCTACTCCCAGTGGCTGGACGATCACCCCTCTGAGAGAGACAGGCTCACTCTCCTCAGGTAAAATCTCATTCAAGAATAGTAAAGTTTGTCATATTTGGAGATTCTGAAAGAAGAGGAAGCCTGCAGGAAGGCACTTTTTTTAAACGCTGGACCAAGTGGGTTAGATATGTTGGTACCCTTTGAATCATAGGCATCAAACTCTGGCCCATGGGCCAAACCACGAGGTTCTACAAAATCACCACTAGAGCTGGCCAACTGATGTTATACCAGCGGACATGTACTACATGTCTAATACTACAAATCCCAGAATGCTATGCTGCTATGTTGCAGCGTCAATCCGGACAGGACTTTCATTGAAGAATATTATTATGACTTTATTGGTTTATTGTTATTTTATTTTTAAATGTATTGTCAGCCCATGGATAAAGGTTACTGTTTAAATTTTAATCAGAAGGCTGCAAATAAAAAAGAGGTATAGGATTTGAGTTTGAAATTTAATGTTGCATGTGTGAAACATGTTGTTTGGGTCCATATGAAAAGGTTCACTGTTATATCTGGAGGAAGATTTTTTTCTATAAATTGTTCATTGTTAATTGTCCAAGTTTTAAATTTTGGCCCACTGTGTATTTGAGCATTTGACATTCAATGATTTGATTGTTGAATGTCTTGGTGGGCCTATCAATTTGTTTGTATCACTCATATTTCATGTCAAAACTCCCTGACAGACCTCTCTTTTTTTTTTTTTGCTCTTATGTTTGCATCATATAAATTATATTGTATATTTAATTCATTTATTTGTGGTTGGATCAATGATTTTCGTGCTTTTTTACTTATTTTATTCACACTTTTCAACCCTTCATAAAACTGGACATTGTTCCGCTACCAACTGAAATTGTAATGACGCCGTCTTTGTCCTCTCAGGGGCGCTCTGGAGGCCTATGTGCAGTCGGTGAGGGCTCGGCAGGGCAAGGAGTTTGCCCCCATCTATCCCATAATGCTCCAGCTGCTGCAGAGAGCCAGCAGCAGCTCACAGGACGTCAGGGCCTGAAGACGGCCACTAATGGACTGTCATTTCCAATTGCTGCAGAGGCACCTGACATATTTGCATAACATGACTCATTTTATTACCAAACTCTAACTCTAAAAGTGATTTTGACGAAGACACACCAGAAAACACAGGACTAATGTCATGGTGACGGCACTATCATGAATGAATGGAAGGAACAAGAGAATTCATGAGGGAAGGTGGGATTTAGTAATAATAAAGCTCCAAAGTGAATGAGGAAATATGAGCATTTTTTGACTTTTATTTCCAGGGCGTTTCATTGGAAGCAGTAGTGGAGGGTCAGAGTGTCGAGCTCAGAGAGCGAAACCCTGTGTCGGTGCGTGTATCGCTTTAATTAAAAGTTCCTGTTTTGTCCGATTTTTTTTTTTTGTTTTTTTCCAGTGGCCACTCGAGTTACTGCAGCACAAAAAAAATCCTATGTGAGCTTAAAGTGGACTTGAAACACAAAACATAGTTATCATAATTTTAAAAGGTCTTCCACCCTAAAGAGATTACATATATTTTAACACTGATGTTAAAAACCAAAGGGTGGCGCCATTGCTATTGTGTGGACGTAACGTCAGGGAATTGGTGGCTGAACTTGTTAACCCATGCAGCGAAAAAGTTTGATTAAAAATGGCACGAAAATAGGAGCTAAGACAAAAATGAATAATGGAGGTATGTTTTGCGTGAATTATTGACGTTCAGGCGACACGGTGGCGCAGTGGTTAGCGCTGCCGCCTCACAGCAAGAATGTCTTGGGTTTGATTCCGGGGCCCGGGCCTGTGACCTTTCTGTGTGGAGTTCTCTCCGGGTTCTCCGGCTTCCTCCCACACTCCAAAAACATGCACGTGAGGTCAATTGAATATTCTAAATTGTTCGTAGGTGTGCATGTGAGTGTGAATGGTTGTTTGTCTCTATGTGGCTCTCACGATGAACTGGCGACTTGTCCAGGGTGTCACCCTGCCTTCGCCCTAAGACAGCTGGGATAGGCTCCAGCAGACCCCCGTGACCCTGAATTGGAATAAGCGGGAATAGAAGATGAATGACGTTAATTGACGTTCAAACTCATTTTATAAAGACATGACAACACCTGTTAACTTTCATTATTTGTCAATCACAAGACCACCTGGTCTCCAACGTTGGCAAGCTGCAATGAAGAGCAAGAATCCGCCAGTCAAAAGTTCCACAAGAATTTGTAGTGACCACTTAGTAGACTTCTCTGGAGGTCTCATCTACCCATCACTGGGAAGCAGATGTCCGGGACGCATTCACACATGAAAAGCGTGAGGACAGGGTTGTGTTTCAGTGGGGGTTTTTTTTTTGTGGCCATTACCACTGGTTGGGAGGAGGCTCCTCCACCAGCAGCTCCCATGCTTTCCACTCGGCCATCTTCCTGGACAGAGACAGCTCACACTCGGTCTGCAGGCAACACACACAGGCAGTGCTGCTGGAACCTTGGCAAAATGCTCCTGACACCAAGGCTGCTAATATCTCACTGTTCCTCCCCCTCAACCTTGTTGACAGTGGCTGTCTTCAATACAATCACGTGTATTTTTTTTTCTGCTTATAGATCATAGGTGTCAAACTCTGGCCCGCAGGCCAAATTTGGTCCGCAGTGTTATACTATTTGGCCCACAAGGCAACACAAACACTACTAGATTTGGCCAGCTGCTATTATACAGCACATGTACTGTACCACTAAGACTACAAATCCCAGAATGCTCTGCTCAATCAGAACAGGATGTTCATTGAAGGACATTATTATTACTTAATTGGCTTATTGTTGTTATTTTTAATTAATTGTCAGCCCGTGGAAAAAGGTTTGAAATTTAAATCGTAAGGTTGCTATTAAAAAAGGGACAATTTTTATTTACATTTTATTTATTTTGATGTGTTTTTTTTTTTTTGAAATTCGATTTTGCATGTGAGCAATATTAAGTTATTTATTGTACAGCATTAAGCTTTGCTTGATCCATATTCATGTTGAAACTTTCCATATCAAAAGGTTCACTGTTACATCTAGAGGAAGATTTTTTTTTTTTTTTTTTTTCAATGTTGGCCCTCCACTTTGTCCAAGTTTTAAAATTTGGCCCACTGTGTATTTGAGTTTGACACCTCTCATAGATCAAAGTATCTCGGATTACTTTAAGTAATCAGAGATCAAATAATCTCTGATGACTTGAATCCAGATAATATTACATCTGATAATCAAGCATAGTGTTGCACTAATTTGTATAGCAATTATTGGATCGTCAAAGCAAAACTGTGTTCTTTTTAATATTTTTGAAACAAAATACGTCGCTAAATTAACTGATTTGCGGCCACTAGATGGTGCCAATTGCTTAATGAGGCAATTGGTTGTAAAGCAGTGTAGGATAGAGTGCCCGAGTAGTTCTGACTGAGGTGGAAAAGTAATGAAGTGCAAATACTTGCTATTTTGTGTTTCATGTATCACCCTCCGGGTTTTACTCCAGGTACAAATAGATCCAAACTTTTTAGATCTGTAGTGCAACATCCTCCCCGGTTACTCAACTGAACCAGCTTCAGTTTCACTGCAAGCTGTCAGATTGGTTTTGCTTCCTTGTGGTTGACATCTGTGGATCACTGATTGATTAATCATTGATACTGTGGAATATCTGATATTTTACAAGATAAATTTGGATCAATGAAGAAGAAAACCTTCCATTGTGAATGTCCCAATGATCGCAAACATGGTTTACATCTCATGGAAATGACATTAAATTCTTACACAAACTCCATCTGATTGCAGACGTAAACAACAATGAAACAAAAGGGTCAACTGAGACACACTTAGAAGAACACCTTATCTCATTTCCTCTTCCAGCTTCTCCCCTTCACAGTCTAAGGTAGTGTTTGAGCCCAACTCAGCTTTTTGAATTATGCTGTGGTGTAGTTAGATATAAAACTGAATTATATTTTAGAGGGAGATTATCTTAGAGTACATCGGCTCCATTCTTCATCTTTGCGAAATTATCAACCAATGTCTTTTCTCATTAATGGCAAAATAAATACTATACATTTGTTATCATACCTACTGACCAGTACATATCAGAACCTGCACTTTCTTACTTTTACTTGAGCAAAGGAGATTAATCAAGACTTTTACTTTTACCAGAGTATTTTAGTAGAGCTATACTAAGTACATAAGTACTTAAGTAGATTTTTCGGGTGTGTGTACTTTACTTCAGTATTTCTTTTTCTGACAACTTTTTACTTTTACTCCCTACATTTGTAACACAAATGTCTGTACTTTGTACTCTTACATTGGGAAAAACACGCCCGTTACTTTTGCGTTTAAAAGTATCTATGTATTTAAAATAATTTCCTTTAAAAGTAATTCACTTATTATCATAGTTGCTGTTAAATAGTTTTAATTTTACCATTTATTTATTTACAAAAGTATTAGTGCTTTTACTTAAGTATAGAATGTGAATACTTTTGTCTTCTCTGATTATAATTTAAAAAGAAATAAGACAGCGTCCAAGCACTTCAAAGTCGTTAATTAGTCTGATGAGAAAGGAACGTCTCAGTCGGCTCAAATGATTAGAAAATGTAATTATCAGAATTAGAGTCGAAAGCTGTGGAGTAATAATAAAAACATAAGAAAAATACAATCGGGTCTTCGCCCTGGCGATAGACCTGCTCTGTTCTGGAGTTGGTCTTGCCGCTGAGGGTCAGTCCCTAATTAGGTCCCGCTTGCAGGCGTTGCTTTCGGTGCACTCGGTGACAGGTGTGCCGCCACCGGATGTGGTCGGGGTGGACCGCCTGGTTCTTCCTCCCCCCCCCCACCAACTCCGCCTCCCCCTGCGGTGCGGTGCGCCCTAGCGGGGTATATAAAGGTGGGAGCGGGCGTCGGCCGGATCTCTACGAGTGAAACATCACGACCGGAGATAAAGAGGGAGAAAAGAAGGGAAGAAGGGGTCGGGGGGCTCCGCTCAGTCAGAGTTCCACCGTTCAGAGGAGCCGCGGTGTCCGTCCGGAGGGAAGTAGTCGCAGACGACGAGGTGAGTTTCACCCAGCTGCGTTCACTTGCCCACGGTAGTTTGGTAGGAATCTCTTGACGCTTCTTTTGGGGGCTCGTTAAATTGAAATCGTCCGGCCGCCAACCCGAACTTGAGATTGGCTAATGTCCGATACCGCATCTTTATTTATTTATTTATTTTATTTTACTTTATTTTTGTTTGACTTTATTTTACATGCACATGCTGTGTCAATCCCTTTTAATTGATCTCCGTTTCATTGATTGCCAATTCCCTCGTTTTCGCTCATTGTCTGCGTCAAACCCAATGGGGTTTCCACGGGAAAATGAAAGACTGATGAGAGGTGTTTGGCACATGCGTTTGTTTCCTGCGTGCTCCCGTGATCCTTTTGTGTTAGCGTTAAGCTTCGGATTCCATGATTGATGCAGAGGCAGCAGCACGTTGGCTCAGCGGCGGCAATAAATGCAGCGTCACGGGGTTGGCAGCGACCCAAACTCCCCTCCGAAACGCTCGTGCAGTGGCGGAGGCAGACGTTTTTCGATGGGGGGCGGGGACGGGGGCCATGACTCACTTTGGGGTGGCAATAAGTAGATCCCTGAAATGAATACTGCAAAAGTTTGCAGGGTGACCTTATAACAACTGGCCTGTCACCAGTCTGATGAATTGGAGGACAGAAAATCTGTATTAATATTAATAATAAAGTTTCCAACAGCTGTGTCCTACTGTCCTGGGATTATAGATGTAGTGTTACATTAAATTACCTCTTAGAGTGTCTTGTTTCCACCAAGAATAAAATCCAGGCCAGTCATCAAGCCAGAAGTACATTACACGCACACATGTGTGCAGAAGCGCACGCGCACATTTCAAGAGATGCTGTAGCGTGGAAGTGTAAAGGTCCTTACACACCAGGAGCGAATTCGCGAGGCGAGTAATTTGCATTTTCTTTTTTTTTTCCTTCTTTTTTTTTTAAACAAAACCTATTGAAGTCAATGGCACCGTACACACCGGCAGCAAATGTTTGCAGAGTGAAAAAGTGTCGTTTTTTTTTTCGGAGGCGAAAAACCGAATGCTGGACTTCTGACCAATCAAAATGATGTTGGATGGTTGATGACGTCACATCGACACACGTCTGCAATGTTTTCTCCCTCTGCAAACGTGGAGCCAGTTGACGGAGCACTCCTCCAAATCGTCCGACGGACCTTCTAAATGTGACAGTGGCGGTCCTGTCACTAGGCCTCCAATTGATCATGCGCCCTGGCTACTTGGCCAAAGGGATATCCCTTTGGCCGAATGGTTAAGCGCGCATGGCTATTACCCGGGAGTCTGGGGTTCGAAGCCCGCCCGGGCCCTCTGCGCCTTGCCACATAAAGTAACAGGTTATTTAACAGTTGTTATAAAAGAAGGAAGAAAAGGTTTTAGAACCTGTTAATGGTTTCTGACGCCCCAGCATTTTTTTTTTTGAGAACGGTGAACTTGACTGAAAAGCACACAAGCTTGTTCCTTTAGGGCCAAAATTCTGCTTTGAATAGTATTGCGGTGACGCCAGTCTGTTAAACTAGGAGGTGGGAATTTGAAACCCGGGGGGAATTGGATAGTTTTTGGCCCCCATGTAGCTCTGGCCCTGGCTCAGTGCGACACCTCGCTCAGCGTACAAATGGGTCTCCTGGTTTGTTTGTTTTTCGGTTGTTTTTATTTCCCAGTGGTGGAGCTCGACATGGTGCAGCTGTCTCCTTTCCTTGCCCTTGATGTCGCCCCTCTGCCCGACAACTACGCCGAGGGGGGCGGAAGAGCTCTGGGTTTGGCTGACGACGACGACGACGACGATGCCAGGAGTGAGAAGGAAACCTCGGCCGTTGGTCTCAGCCTCGAGACCACCGCCGCTTACCAAGGCTACGAGACCTACATAGAAGACGGTCTCATCTGCCTCAAACACAAAGTTCGCAATCTGGAGAAGAAGAAGGTAGGACCGCTGAAGGGGGGGGGGGGGAGTGTCTGTAGAAGTAGGTGTGACACCTCCTGGACCACGTCTGTCTTGTGTCGCCTGCAGCTCAAGTTGGAGGACTACAAAAAGAGGCTGAGCAAAGGAGAGGTCCTGAACAAGGATCAGATGGTAAGACCTGGTTGCATAGCGCCACCACGGGGTGCAGTGGTGTAGTCTACATGATTCGCAGGTATACGCCGTATATCCACTAGAAAAGGTTTGGAATTACCGTACAACCACTAACAAATGCACAAAGAGATGTATCATTTTTTGTTTTGGACACAACATTAACTTTCTCATTTAAAAATGAAATGAATGTGTTCGAGAGTCAGCCATTGCTTTAGTGACACTTCAGAGAATTTATTTGTGTGTTTGCACCACTTTTTGCACTTGTTTGCTAAAACCTTTTTTTTTTTTTTTTACATAAGCGTGTGAATTATTTATTTTTTCTTTAACAAATTTCTCTTGTGACTGCTGTTTGTCAGTTAATTAAAGTCCAGCTGTAAATGACTTATATATCCTGTGTTGCTTACAATCCATTTACATTTAGACAATACATAATCAGTATTTCACAATCTCATTTATATGTGGATGCTGGATACTTAATGCAATAGTGAGCATGGCACTTATTATTTTGTGTTGTTCAGAGTACACCCACTACAATTAACTGGAGTACAACACTGACGGGGCCTGTATCATATCATATATATTGTATCCCTTCTATGTGTTCCAGGTAGCTGTGGAGAAGTATGAGGAGGTGCTGCACCACCTGCAGTTTGCTCGAGACATGCACAGAACCCTGGACAGCTTGACTCAGAGCGTGAGTCAAAACACTGTGAACACCTCTGACCACTCTGTTCTGGAGTTGTTAGTTTTTTATTTCACTTCAGGATAAATCATCACAGAATCCCCTGACTCATTTAAAGGCCCAGTGTGTAAAATGTGGCTTAATTTATCATTTTTTTACATTGGTAAAAGCTTAATATTCTGCCCTTAAATGCATTCATAAAAGTTGTCTGCAGCCATATCCTAAATGTTACACACTAATACTCAATGCGATTCATGTTTTTACCAGGTGGTTCAGTTTTAAGCTATTCACTTTTGATGAATGACTGTTAAAGGTCTAGTGCGTAATATTAGGCTTGATTTATTATTTTTATATTGGTAAAAGCTTAACAGCCCATAAATACATTAATAAAAGTGTATACTTGTAGTACAATAAAAGTCACTTGGTTTTCCTACCCTTTGAATGGTTCCTATTTCTATATAAGAATATACATAGGTTAAGTTTCTTGCTCCCAGTTGGCTGCCATCTTGCATCGCCATATTTCTAAGGAAGCCTGGTGTGGACAATCCAGTTTTCTGACAGCACGTATTCTTATTAAGGGCGAACGCTGGCGTCCACAAATAAACCAACAAAGAAGAAGAAGGTTGAGGAGGTATACAGGTTTGTGTGTGCAAGCCAGAGGGAGGGTACAACATCCTTTAAGGGGACTTGAGTGAAAGATGCTGCAATCTAAAATGTAACTGTAAATCTAACCACTTGATGTTGCTGTTTCTTCTTAAAAAAAAAAAAAAAATCTCCAACTAGTACACAAGATTTAAATGGAAGCTTTTGAACATCCAATGCATTAATCAGGTTGTCGGTGCTGCAAAGCGTTTTATTCGAGGTCCATTGGATGCAATGAGGAATCGGTGGTGAATGAAGTGGTGGTGGTGGTGTGGCTGTGACGCAGTAGTTGAGATTGTTAATCTACCAAAAGGTAGAGGTTTGCTGGGAACAGAAATGCTTCCTCTTATTCTACACATTTTTGTTAATTGTGGAACATTTTTGGCTTTCACTTTGCTCGGTGAGTAACTAGGAGTCAAAGGTTAGGATTCTTGGCAAATATGATAAAAATATTGTACTGGTTTTTCCCATTGAAAGGAGAGAAACGGTATAACACTTTGTTTATTTGATGCCTCTCAATAAAGAAGTGGAGACAGTGCTAAATTAGCATTCAATAAGGAAAGCTCTCCACTCTGGAGCGCTTGTCAAGTATAATATCAGCTATCACCCTAAATCCGAAATGCGCCGTCAGGCAGCTGGATTGTCCACACCAGGCTTCCTTAGTATATTAAGCTTTTACCGACATAAAAATCATAAATCAGGCCAAATTTTACACACTGGACCTTTGGTGCATGAAGTGTTGTTGAACTTATTTAACCTTTTTTTGGCCTCTTTTCTGTTTGCTTTCTGCAGTTGTTGAGAGCCCAGAAGAAGGTGGTGAAGAGGGAGCAGATGGCCAAGACGGAGGTGGAGAGGAGGCGTCTGAGCACCGTCCTCCAGGTCCAGCAGGTCCTCCACAGCCTGCAGCAGGAGCACATCAGGACAGACCTGCTGACTGGCTGCAACCACGCTCCCCTCGTCCCAGCTCAGCGCCTACACAGCCTGACCAGGCTCACCACCCTGCTGGGAGTCACCAGAGACACCAGGCTGACGTGAGTTTCGTTGCTCGCAGCAGCCGGAATCACTCGAGGTCCATTTTTTGCGTGGCTGATGGAGGGATCGTCTCGTTTCAAATGGAAACATCTTCCCCTCAAATTGAAGCTGAGACTCCCATGTTCATCATCACCTTCTGATTGGATGTCAATGTTCGAATTTATGATAGAATGCTTCAAATCAAAGTCACCTTCTTTCTCTCGAATGCTCACCCTAAATCAATATATGTATGCGTATATCTATATATCTATCTGTATCTCTTTCTAGATATAACTCTATATCTCTATCTCTATATAGCTTTATCTCTATATAGCTTTATCTCTATATAGCTTTATCTCTATATAGCTTTATCTCTATATAGCTTTATCTCTTTATAGCTCTATCTCTATATAGCCATATCTGTCTATATATCCATATCTATCTCTCTATAGATCTACCTCTGTCTCTATATATCTAGCTCTATATATCTATCTCTCTCTCTCTCTCTCTATCTCTATCTATCTATCTATATATATATATATCTCTTATCTATATTTCTCTATATAGATGGAAAGAAATACAATGTGTATTGTACATAAATAAGTACAGCTCTATGGGTAGGAAAACTAAATTATTTTATTCTACTGCGAGTATACACTTCAATATTATAATATCAGTATTTATGGGCAGTATGTCAAGCTTCTACCAATATAAAAATCATAAATCAGACCAAATTTTACACACACACCTTGAAGACGTGTGCTCATTGTGTCACTGGCCAGTGTGGAGGAGCAGATGGAGCAAGCAGCCGTGGCCTACTCTGACCTGCTGGATGGGAAAGACAAGCCAGTGGTTGGATCTACATGTGAGTACAGAGACATACAGATGACGTTCCTCACCCACATCATCCTCATCGTTGCCGCCATCTTCTGGAACAAAACCCAGTGCCTGATTTAAACTTCAGATTTTCACACATTTCTAGTAGATTCGCAGATAAATAGCTGGACCGCAGACTGCTTGGCATCTGTCTCTGCTGTTAAAATATGATTTATATATGTATTTTATTTACTTATTTTTAATTCACTCTTCGCACTCTTTTTAATGCATGTCTTTGCACCGTATCCCTCCTGAATTTTTGTTGTTGTTGTTTTTTACCTACTTACAATATTACAGTTAAACTGTTAAAAGACGAGCTCACGAGCCTGCTGAACTGCAAGTACTTCAGCCAGCCACCGCCTCCACCCAGCAGGAGTGCCAAAGAGGTGTTGAGCTCCGACAGCAGTGAGTTGATAACAAGCATTATTATTGTTATTGGTGTTTGTATCCGTGCACATTTGTCCACGGTAGGTAAACGTAGCACCAGAAATGAGGCTCAAAATGTCACATGATGCATCTTTTGCTTGATTTCTTTATCTTGTATTTATGCTGTTTTCTTCTCTCATCAGCCGTATCAAAGATAAAAACAAATGAGGCTTCGAAGGAGGTGAGATGGGGTGCGGGTGCGGATCTATATGCATGGATCTATACCTGTATGCATGGATCTATCTCTGTATGCATGGATCTATACGCATGGATCTGTCGCTGTATGCATAGATCTATAGTCAAAGATCTATCTCTGTATGCATACATCTATACGCATAGATCTATCTCTGTATGCATACATCTATACGCATAGATCTATCTCTGTCGGTATATATCTACACAGAGGTTGGAGGCTCCACTGATGCTGTATTGGTGATGACAGTTTTTCAACAGACTGCACCTGACTGACATGGCGACTCCCCTCACTCAGAGCTGGAGGGAGGACCTCCAGGTCTCCAGGGAGCGTGAGCCCCCCGACTGCTGGGACGTGGAGTCCTGCGACGGCACCGCCTCGCCCAGCCCCGCGGTCCGCAAGACCTGGAAAGGAGCCGCCACTCTGATCCCCAAAGTCCCCGGAACCACCAAGAAACAGTCTGCCGGCTGCAAACAGGTCGGGACTCACCGCATTGTCACATTAAATGCACGTTATCGCAGATTTTCTCCCAAAGCGCCGTGATCTATGCATTTCATCAACACACTGAATTTGACTGCTTATTATTAATTCATGTCATTTTGGATGAGACTTTTCTCCACCATGTGCTTAACGGAGCGTCCATCAGAATCTGAACCATTCAGCTCTATTGTATAGTTTTGTGGTGACTTGTATTTTAAATAAGTTATTTATTGTTCACTAATTTAATTTCAGAAATGTGTATGTAGTGAATTTAAAAGAGTAGGAATGAACAAAAACTGAAAGAAAATGATTTTATAAGACAAGCGGTGCTTTCAATATGAAAGAAAAAAAATCCTCTTTCCCCTTTGCTTTCTCAAAGAGTTTAAATCTCCAGTTCTGCTCATTTTCACTGTAAAATCGCAACTGTAGAACAATGGTTTGTTTGTTAAAAATGTAAGTATTTCTTAAGTTAACATTAAAGTTGCAGTTTGCATTTGACTCTCTAGAGAAAAGAAAGAAAAGCCAAAGGGAACTCACATGCAAAACTGATGAGTGCTTCACTGAAAAAGGGAGCACATCTGTTTAATTTCTTTGTTTTTTGTTGTTTTTCTTCTCAAAACTCCTCGCTCCTGACAGGAGATTGACATGTCTGTGCCTGTGGTGGAGGTTTTCAGCTCTCCACCTGCCCTACCCAAAGACCCCATCCTGAGGAAGCAACACCTCGAGGACCTCATGACCAAGATCCATGGCTCCTTCAGTTTCATGCAGGCGAGATCATTGAATTAATTCATCAGAGTGTCACCTGTCGGACAGGTGGTCATTCACTCATTTGCACTTCAAAGGTTGAGTTGACTCCACCGTCGCTTCTTTCAGGACTCCCTTCTCGATGGGGAAGTTTCTCCCAGTAGCAGCCACTCCAAACTGAGGCTGCTGCAGTCTGGATCGCCTTCTCCTCCTCTTGGTGACTTTTCCTTTTGTTTTGTTCAACCCGGTGTTGCCATCCTCCTCGCGGTTTCTGTCTCCTTTCAAAACATGCAGAGGGTTTGGACCAAGCAGTGAGATCTGCCTCTGTTTGAGGACTAAATATTTAATGACGCTCCACTGCAAAGCAGCAATGTTTTTTTATTTTTGTGCTAATGATCTGAAAGTGAGCATAATGTGGGCTTTAAAATCGATAGAGCTTTCATCGATAGTAGTTTATTTACACTTTAAGGTCCAGTGTGTAATATTTATAGATTTTGAAGAAGAAACAGTGACGTTACATTTCAGATTGCAGTGCTGTTTGACTCCCCCTCCCTCTCCTGAGTTTACCAGTGAACTACGATGACCTGCAAGTACAAACCTGGACAGTCCACCTTCTTCTTCTTTGTTGGTCTATATGTATATGAATATATGAGCAGTCACTGTAATTATGAAACGCGCTGTCAGGCAGCTGGATTGTCCACACCAGACTTCCTTAGAAATATAGCAGCTAACTGGGCGCAAGACCCTTCATCTATGTATATTCTTATATATAAATAAGAACCATTCTAAGGGGAGAAAAAATAAATTAATTTTATTGTACTTTAAGTATACTTTTATTAATGTATTTATGGGCAGTTTATTGAGCTTTCCCCAATATAAAAATCATAAATCAGGCCAAATGTTACACACTGGACCTACAAGTAAACGACAGCAAAACCCAACGGGCACAGCAGAATGTATCATCTGTCAGAGCTCAAAAGCTTGATAAATTTAATTTGAAACTTAATGACTTTTGTGAAGTATGAAACCGTGAATTGATTTTAATGTTAAATTACTGGTCAGGATGCACATTCATCATTTTTCATTCATTTTGTTTTGTGTCTGTGTGCGTCTTATTTTTTCTTCCTCCACAATAGCTCAGACACAGCTAGGAAGCCCAGCTGATCTGCCTAAAACGATGCATGTAAGCAATTTCCCTTCAAGTTTTCAGGTTTTCACTTGTATTTTTCACATTCAAAATCTCTGCCACGTGTCATTCTTTCCTCATCCTCTGCTGCTCAGTCCACCCCACTGCCTGCCCGGCTGCTGGAGCACAAGGCCGGCCTCTCAAACAGCGAGCGGTGCTTGCAGGCCTGCGACTTGGACCTCTCCTCCAAGCCCCCAGCTCACGTAAGACGCACAGCCACGCGATGCAACGTTGCAAAAAGCGCATCACCTGTGCCCTAGAGGGTCAAAGGTCATCTCACCGACCATCCGCAGGAGCCTCTGCCGTTGGCCGAGAGGAAGAAGTTCCCTTCCCCGCCGCTCTACCGCAGGGAGTCGACCATCTCCATCAGCCTGGAGGACAAGAGCCAACCCCATGTAAAATGGACATCTCCTGTCAATAGCATCACAAGCTGTGTGTGTGTGTGTGTGTGTGTGTGTGTGTGTGTGTGTGTGTGTGTGTGTGTGTGTGTGTGTGTGTGTGTGTGTGTGTGTGTGTGTGTGTGTGTGTGTGTGTGTGTGTGTGTGTGTGTGTGTGTGTGTGTGTGTGTGTGTGTGTGTGTGTGTGTGTGCTCTTCCTTGCGACTGAACGCTTTCATTGATCCCCAGACGCCAGTGACTCGCTCGGGGGAACAGTCCCCCTGTGACGAAGTGGCACCTTCCGCTTCCGTCCTCCCTCAGGGACATACCTTCTCTACACCTCCTACTAGGCACGCTGTGGCGTGTGCACACTTTCAGAATATACAGTCAGTAAGTTTTGCTTGAGACTGCTCTTAAGTTTTATTCTCCAGGGCCCATAAATGTTTTGGGCCGAAAAGGACACACATGGCTATTTCCACTATACAGTAACACAGGTTGTTTCTTCTAATCATTACCACAATTCAAGTCAAGTTTTGATATGACTTAAAAATAAGGTTTTAGATTGGAAAAAATATGGTGTTAAAGGTCCAGAGTGTAGTTTTTGAAGAAGAAACGGCACCATCAAGTCGTTCTATTGTACTCACATTCCCTCTCCTGAGCTTGCCAGTGAACTACGGTGGCCTGTGCACACAAACCTGTATACCTCCTCAACCTTCTTCTTCTTCTTCTTCGTTGGTTTATTTGAGGACGCCAGTGTTCACCCTAAATACAAAACATACTGTCAGGCAGCTGGATTGTGCACACCAGGCTTCCTTAGAAATATGGTGGTGCAAGATGGCAGCTAGCAAGACCCTTGATCTATGGATATTCTTATATATAAATAAGAACCGTTCTAAGGGAGGGAAAACCAAATGACTTTTATTGTACTACATGTGTACACTTTCTTTAATGTATTTATGGGCAGTATATCGAGCGTTTATCAATATAGAAATCATAAATTAAGCTAAATATTAGACGCTGGACCTTTCAAAATGCACTTTTAAAGTCATTGGCCACTGCCAACCATTTTATCTCAATTCTGAGCAGGTCATGCAAATTTCTTTTCTCCCCCCCCCCAGTATCCCATTTCTTTTTCATCTTGGCTATTAAATGTGAATTCCTCCCTCAGAATGGGGAAGTAAATTACAAAAAGGATACGGCAGTGTTTCCCGAGCCCAAGTACAGCACCGCTAGCACCCAAACACCGCCAGAATTTGCCCCGTCAGAGGAAGACCCACAGCCGGGTATGCTGTCGAGCACTCTGCGCCTGAAGCTAAGCTAAGATGCTAATCCACTGTGGCCTCCAGGGTTGAATGCGTGTGAATCTGTCCTGCCTCCAGCGTACCAGTCAGACTACACGGTGGGTAACGGAGGACAGATGTTTTTGTCCCCAGGCCAGTCTGGAAATGTGGCCCGACACGGCCAGTCGTACTACCCCAGTGGATCTGTGAGAGGTACGGCACGTGGTGGCAGGGGACTGGCACAAAACTTTCGCTCTCCTGGTTGGCACCGAGGTATCTATCTACGTTACTCCTTGACCGCATTTTTCTTTTTCTTTGTTTTTTGGTTTCCTGGTTTAGTTTGCATGTATGGTCTTGGCATGCTGCTTCAGCACTTTAGCTGTATTGACTTTTTTATTTTAAAGTTCAACATCAGTTTATGCTCCTCAGGAGGAGCTTTCATTTCCCAGACCCATTTCAGGGAGTCGGGTCCTGTCTTCTATCACACAAGGGTAAGGTCATTTTTTCCTAAAATTTATTTATGTTGTGACATTTTACAGCTGAGGATTTTCTGGTAGAGTCTTTGATGGGCTAGGTAATATGTCCTGACCCAAAAATGTACATCAAAGTCATGAGCCCACAGAAATAAGACGCCAAACATCAATAACCAATTCCACTTTAAAATTGGTTGGTTAGTTGGTTTCAAAATTCTTTTCAGCATGTTGTGAGAAATCAACGTTGCCAATTTCAATCAACAGCAGCATTGATTAGATTAAAAAAAAAAAGCTTTTTTTTTTTAAGCGGTATGTTTTGGTTTTTTTGCCTGTCACTAGACAATCACTAACTGAACTTTCTGAGACTGATTGTTGATGGGTGATAACAATCACCTCTCTGTAGTATATTAATGGAAATGATTATGGTAGTAAAATTGCATCACAAAAATTCTATATCTTTTTTTTTTTTTTTTTTTTACACCAGCTTTAACTCTTGCTCCATGTCTCTTGCTTGAATTTTTGACCCCTGTTTTTTTTCTCCCTAGGACTCTGGATATCAACACTACAGACGTGGAGGAGGGCCACACGTCTCCAGTGGTAAGGCAAATGTTTGTTGGTGCATGTGTAGACTTGTTGTAGAACTATGAAAGTGAGCGTGGAGGAAGAATGCAACTATATATCTATATCTTGCACGCTATTTGATGCCTCTAAATAAAGAAGTGGAGACGGTGCAAAATCAGCTTTCCAGTAAAGAAAGCCCTCCAGTTCGGTGAGGGCTTGTCAAGTATGTCAGTGTTCACCAGACTTTCAGGCAGCTGGATTGGCCACACCAGGCTTCCTTAGAAATATGGTGGTGCAAGATGGCAGCTAACTGGGCGCAAGACCCTTGATCTATGGATATTCTTGTGTGTGTGTGTGTGTGTATGACAACTGTTGTAAGGGTAAGAAAACCAAATGACTTTTATTGTGCTGTGAGTATATCCTGTTATTAATGTATTTATGGTCTGTATGTTAAGCTTTTATCAATATATCATAAATCAGGCCAAATTTTACACACTGCACCTTTAAATATGCACTTTTAAAGTCATTGTCAGCTGCATTTTAACTTGTCGGTCTCCACTCAGTTGCATGGAGTGACTCCTCCCCGGTGAGCAGCCCAGACAGAGAAGGAGCGTTTGCGACGGTGGACTCGGGTCAGGGCGACTCTCTGTCCGTCTCCACCGTGGAAGTGCCGGTCACCCCCCACGGCCACCAGCACACCGCCGTGCTGCCCATGCAGCTCTACCCGCTGACCCAGCCCCTGCACGTGGCCTTCACCGCGTCTCGCACCGCCAACTTTGCGCCAGGGAACCTGGACCAGCCCATCGTGTTCGACCAGCTCCACAGCAACCTGGGCGAAATGTACGACGCCCACATCGGCCGCTTCACCTGCCCCGTCGGCGGCACGTACGTCTTCATGTTCCACATCCTGAAGCTGGCCGTCAACGTGCCGCTCTACATCAACCTGATGCGCAACGACGAAGTGGTGGTGTCCGGCTACGCCAACGACGGAGCGCCGGACCACGAGACGGCCAGCAACCACGCCATTCTGCCCCTCTTCCAGGGCGACCAGGTGTGGCTGCGGTTGCACCGCGGCGCCATCTACGGCAGCACATGGAAGTACAGCACCTTCTCCGGCTTCCTGCTGTATCAGGACTGAAATCGCTGTTGGGCAAACGGTCCCTCGGCCTTTGGCCGGTGTGCTCTGTCCGAAATAGGGAAGACTGTTCCACCTCAGGCTGCATGCCAATGCCTTATTGTTTTCCCTCGATGCCCATTCAGTTGTTGTTGGCCCCTGCTACATGGCAGCCTCGGACTGCTCGACAAATCAACTTCACCCAACCTGCTGGACTTGATTGTGTGTTTCCGACGGTGGTTCCTCTTGTGTCTGTAACCATTGCAACTTGAGTAACTGCACCTGCGACTGTAATTCATCCCTAAAACACCTGTTTCAGTGAGGACTTTGACAATGACGATGTCATGTGTGCCTTTTTGCTGAATGGATCGGAATGAATGACTGAGCAGATGTTAAACGGCTTCTGAATTGATTGGCCGGCTGATTTTTCAGGCAATTCTTTTGACTGCACTCTCAGCACTTTGCTTGATGCAGGGCTTCTCCGCATTCAGCCTCATTTTGCTGGGTGTGACTGTTATGCCAATTAAGGAAATGATGTATTCTATGGTGGTGGGTATGGTGTTTGAGCACTTAAAGACAGACTGTAGCACTACTGCTGTAGAAAAATGGAAGTGGTCCCGTAATGTGCCTAAATAATAATAATAATAATAAAAAAAAGAGCAGTTAAACTTGTTTCCCTCCTTGATTTTTTTTATTTTTTTATTTTCATTTAAGGAAATCTAGTGCTGCACATAAAACACTGTTTTCACTGTCACTCTGATAAAAAGGTCTTAGCATGCCCTGGTCAAACACAACACAAGGCCAGTTTTTTTCAGTGGATGCATCAAGCTGCCGCACATTTCACTTTTTAATGCAAGCATCCCAGACTCCTAAATGAATACCCAGTCACATGCTTATGTATTCATGTTTTATTTATTTATTTATTTTTTTCAAAGACAAGTATTGGCCAGTTGGACTCATACTTTACACCCTCTTACCTAGTGTCCAAACCTAAAACAATAGTTTGACTCCTGAAAGGATGAATGTACCACAATACAATAAAAATAGAAATATTACTTAATTTGTTGATTTGTACTATTTTGTATTAGTTTTTTTTTTAACGTCCACTGTGGCTCGCCCACACCCATTGCTTCTCAGAAAAAGTGCCAGAATGCAAGCTCACATGAACACTTTCCCATTTGCTGTCATTCAGAGAGTATGACTGTGTCTCAATTCAGGCTCTGCATCCTTCGAAGCATGCATTTGAAGGCCAGTTGCGTCATAGCACTGCCCGAAGGCTTGTCCCAATTCCCAAAAATCCGAAGGACACTCCGAATGCGCCCTCAAATGCGCCCTACTTTTAGCCGATTCGAAGGATGCACCTACTATCCTTTGCGTCCTTCTGTATCCCAGGATGCTTTGCGTGCTGCTGCAAAGCATCGTGGGATCCTGGGAAGTCAGTTGAAATTAGCGGCATGTACTGGCAAAGACACAACGTATAAATTTAAGTATTGAAATTTCACATAAAATATTCAGTTTTTAACGTAGGGATTTTACTTATTTGATCATCAAACGCCATCATTGGATGGCAAACCAATAGTTAGCTTGATGCTATAAAAACGTCACTTCTGGTGTTGGCCATAGATATCTACAAAAGGCTAGATGTCTCACGGTGCAGAATCGAACGTCCGCACTGGCCGCCATCTTTCCACAGTCAGGCAGTCACGGTCTGATGTATTGAATGTGAGGGAACGTCAGTGATCTGAACAAACATTAACACTCTGATCTCGCTGAAAACTTGACGGATTTGCACACGGTTTGCTTTCTTACAAACGTTCATAACGTAGCAACAATTCTGGATGGTTGAACATGTTGAGAGTGCAGCTTTCTATTAGAAAAAAACCCATAATGGTGCTAAGGCAGCCTGTCTGCACAAGTTAATACTACTGAGACCACAAAGATTTTCATTTCTTAAGTCAACAGCTATTTCAGGACAAACTAGTATTTTGTTCACATACAATATTTGTGGTGTCGGTTGTAGTTATTCGCTGATTAATGTTACGATTTAGTGCTGGTTTGTTTAGTTTAGCGTTTAACATATACATTTTTATTAAATATGGGTGT
Organism: Thamnaconus septentrionalis; assembly: GCA_009823395.1. Lineage (NCBI taxonomy): Eukaryota > Metazoa > Chordata > Actinopteri > Tetraodontiformes > Monacanthidae > Thamnaconus > Thamnaconus septentrionalis. Next base: position 5,105,600 of record CM020502.1, read on the forward strand.
GTGTGTCTGCGTGTTTTTGCTATTTTCACATGAAAGCCTCTGGTTATAAATGATTAATAAGTATGCAGTATCATAGCTATGCTTATAACCTTTATAATAAACCAAACCGCTTGAAAATCAGTTGAAAATAGAGCAATTTAGGGCTATTTAAAAGAACATGCCTGATAAGAATACATAGTTACGTGTGAGAGAGGTGGAGTGAGGTGACTGTGGCAAGATGGCCGCCAGTGCGGACGTTCGATTCCATTGGCCAGCAATGCGGATAAGACATCTAGCCTTTTGTAGATATCTATGGTGTTGGCCAGCAGTAGGGAAGGGCGGTGACGCAACCAAGAACACCGCCGAAGGCCAGACAGTCCCATGTGGTTACCGGGGAGGCAGGTTTGGGTTCGTCCTTCTCGGCCGGGTCAATCGGATGCAGACCCTGACTGAATTGAGACACAGCCTTTGCGTCGTGCAAAAAACAGTTGTCTTGTGATTTCCTCACAAATGTAAAGGGGGAAACAGCACCCCCTGCTGGGACAAAAAGCTGAGGGCACCTGGTATTCCCAGGCGATCTCCCATCCAAGTACTAACCAGGTCTGACCCTGCTTAGTTTCTGAGATCAGACGAGATAAGTGAGAGACGCTGTTGCAAACAGGCCCTATAAACCTGCAGCAAGGAGGAAGTGCACCTTGCCATCAAGCCGTACTTGCGCAGTTTATTTATTTAGTTAGGCCTCTTCTCTACTAAAATTAGAGCGTTGTCACTATGTTTTTTGAACGAGGGACGTCGCGCAATCAATCGGCATTTAGTCCCTTCTCTATATATAAGGCGTTTTTCTACTAGCCCTGTGTGGCTAGTGCCAGCCATTCACGGTACAGGACAGCTCGGGCTTAGAATGATTTTGTTTAATACTGTTGACTTGTATCAAAACACTGTCCTAGAAGACAAAATGTAGACGCTGAAACGATCACTTGAGTCTCACAGTTGTTTATTATTAGACAAGAATATCCGCACAACTTAAGTCCACACAAAGCACAAAACAGCAACAGCTCTATTCGACCGGTGTTAACATGCTAGCAGCGTTAAAATCGCTATAAGGAGTGAAACTTACGAAACTTCGAGTCAGAATTGCCGCCTCTTAAGTTTCGCTGCCAGTTTCACTGACGGCACTGCCCCCCAATACCAGCACATGAACCCCGTCACAAACCCTACAGTCCCTGCTCCACCTTCACCTCCACCAGGGCACCCAGGCTCGGGGACATGGATTGCCTCCTCTTATGGCATGCCACAGCCAATAGTGCCAGTATTCGAACGTGACCATGAGAGCGACTTTGCCCTTCTCAAGATGGGACTGGATAATCTGATGGGCAGTTACGGACACCTAAATGAACAATATAAGTATCAGGTACTTCTTGGCCACTTGAAGCTACCCAGTGCTCTACATCTAGCTAAGGCCTATGATCCAAAGCCTTACACCGCTACACTACAGGCTTTGCAGAATAAGTATAGTCAACTGCGGCAGCTTGTCCAGTCAGAGCTAGGTGCCATACTTAACTCACCCACCATCAAATTTGGTGACTCTGAGGCCTTTGACTCCTTTGCTCTTTGCATCCAGTCTCTGGTGGGTATGCTTGGGACACTTGAGGGACCAAATGGATTTGAGTTGAGGTGTGGATCCCATGTAGATCGCCTTTTAAGCAAGATGCCCCCATCCTTTAGAGACAGTTTTATTGAATATTGTTTGAACCGTGGGGTCCTTCAAACGGGGTCAGACCTGACTTATACCCTGCCGGACCTGGCAGCCTGGCTTTAGATGAAGTCACAAGCTAAGCGCCTCTCCAGTAGGGCTGCAGCACTCTATCATCGTGCCTAAACTGGTCAAGAAGGACCGAACCTCCCACTATAAGGAGAGGACCACGACTATCCTTCTCAATGCTGGAGACCCCATAGTGTATCAGAGACTGCCCGTGCAAAGACCATAGCCAAGTATAAGCCATATTGCCCTCACTGTGAGAACAAGGAGCACTTCTTGAATAACTGTGACAACTTCAAGAAGCTGTCCACCTGTCAAGTCGTGAAATGGATCAGAGATGGGAAGCGATGCTTTAGGTGTGGCCGCAATCATGCAGTTGAAGACTGCAATCTGAAGCGCCCCTGTAAGGTATGCAAAGAACTGCACCTCACTGTTCTGCACGATTCCGTCCAACAGATACAAACCAGTATCAACCTGGCGACCACACCCCCAGCAAGAGTCTACCTAGACCGGCCCAACCGATCACAGCATGTGATTTTAAAGGTCGTCAAGGTTATCCTGCTGAATGGTGACCAATATTTGGAGATCTATGCAGTCCTGGATGACGGTTCGGAATGAAGCATTATCCTCCCCCAAGCAGTACGGCAACTGAACATTCGCGGACGGCCAGAGACTCTTTACCTACAGACAATTCAGCAGAGTGTCGATCCGCTCCACGGCAGTTCCGTATCCTTTGACCTTTCCCCTATGTGAATGCCTTCCCAGAGGTATCGGATCCATCAAGCCTTAACTGCTGAAGGTCTGAACCTTTCCAAACATTCCTACCCAGTAGCTGCACTCCAGCAAAGGTACAAGCACCTCAGAGATCCTCCTTTACAGTCAGTGGATCATGCCTATCCAATGCTCCTGATAGGTTTGGGATATGCCACATCTCTTGGTCCCCACAAAGCCAGTCCGTGAAGGTCCACCAGGCAGTCCTGTTGGTGTCTGTACACGACTAGGTTGGACACTCCAGGGTCCTACCACCCTAGCACAGCCTACGTCAACCTTGCATTGTTTCCGTATCTCCCCTGTCTTACCCGCGACTGAGCTTTTCATGAACGTTGAGCGCCTCTGGCAAGTCGACACTCTCCCTTACGTCAGCAAGAAGGCAGTCACCCGCTCCAAGCAGGACCAACAAGCGATAGCCATACTCCAAGCGTCCACTACCAGGGTTGAGGTTGATGGAGTCAAGCGATACACAACCCCCTTGCTTAGGAAAGCTAATGCTACCCAATTTCACGCGCCAAAGGAAGCTGTGCTACCCAACCTTCATAGCACAGAAAGAACACTTGCCAAGGACCCAAAAAGGGCAGAGGTCTACTGCAACAAGATGCGGAAACTGGAGAAGGCTGGCTATGTGGCCAAGGTCCGTCCCGAAGAAGCCGACAAGACTGCAGAGTCATGATACATTCCTCATCATATGGTGAATCACAACAGTAAAGACAGGATAGTCTTTAACTGTTCATTCCAGCACCAGGCTCTGTCATTGAATGATCTGCTCCTTCCTGGACTTGCTCTTGGCCCTACCCTGCTTGGTGTCCTCATCAAGTTCCACCAGCATGCCATGGCAGTGAGTGGGCACATAAAGGGTATGTTTCACCAGATCCGCCTGCTGCCCACCGACAAACCAGTGCTGTGCTTCATCTGGAGGAATATGGAGAGAGAGAAGGAGCCCACTATTTAAGAGTGGCAGGTTCTCCCATTCGGGACAACATGCAGTCCCTGTTGTGCCGTCTATGCTCTTCAGCAACACATTCAAAGTGGTACAAACTTCAGGCCGGGTATGGCTGAAACAGTTGAACGATCCTTCGATCAGGCCAACATCTACAGACTGGAGGTTTCAAGGTCCGGCAGTAGGCAAGCAAGGTGCCGATGGTCATTGAGCATCTCCCTCCTGAAGCCCGTTCTGAGAGCAGCGAGCTGTGGCTCTCCAAGAGCAGTAGCGACCTTCAGGAATCAGCTCTGGGTCTGCGCTGGAACTGCCTTAGCGATCCTTTTTGGTTATAAATACCGCCCTTTAGAAGCTTCAGTGCCCACTCTCAGGAACCTCAACCGAGTGCTCGCCTGTCAGTACGACCCCCTTGGGTACATTGTTCCATTCACAACAAGGGCCAAGGTTCTTATCCAGGATCTATGGAAGGAGGAGCTTGGATGGGATGATCCAGTCCAATCACAATCTCTACTGGACAGGTGGCGCTCCTGGGAGCGAGAGGTTCCACTCCTCATCCACCTAGAGTTTCCCAGGGCTGATGCTCCATCACATATGGATGCCTCCACTATAACTAGGGAGCTCCACATATTTTGTGATGCTTCGGAGAGAGCATATTGCTCTGTTGCCTATGTTGCCGGTGCCAGACCTAGGGGGAATCTGGACCAGCAGCAAGGGTTACACAGGCTAGGAAGCACTGTGTAACGAGGTGTTTCTGTATCTGTGGATCGCAGTGACACACACACACGTTAGCTGACGTTCTTGCTCATTTTAATGTGTCTATGTACAAAAAAAACCTCAAAACATTGCTTTACAGGAAATAAAAATAATAATAAATTTTATAATTAATAAACATTTTACATGAAAAGAAATTGGTATAAATCAAAAGTATAATGAATGAAAGCAAAACTCAGAAACCATAAAAAAAAAAAAACATATACAACTCCACTCACACCGACACTACAACATCATACAAACCTCTCAAACCTCTCTCTCGCACACTCACACACACTCAAACGCTTTCACCCAACATGGCGGCAGCGGCCATTAACGCAAATCCCGGCCGACATCTTCTACATCCAACATATATCTAATTGCCACTTTTGGTCAACTTTACTGTTTACAATATAAGGTACTTTAACCACACAACTCAGCTCGCCGACACTTGCCGGGACATTAGTTAACAAAACACACCAATACTGTTTCTTTAACACCTGTACATTGTTGCTAAACGGTTTATAAAACATTTGAATCACTATTATCAGCTTACAAAAAGAAAAAAAATATTATTAAACGATACCTGTGGTTCGCAGTGACACACACACGTTAGCTGACGTTCATGCTCATTTTAATGTGAGCTGTGCATGCCCTGTGTCAGCTACTTCTTCACTGGATCCTCTGCCTTTCCACAGCACCATCTAGTGACTTAAATGGGTATCTTTTGAAACGTGTGTGTGAATGTATGTCTGTGTGAAATGTCCTGTCAAAGTAAATGTTAAAATAATTCAACTAGTACAAGAAAATGATGGGTGGTGTCTGTTTATAAAAAAAAAAAAAAACTTAATAGCAGCGTTTTTCCCAACCTACTACACCTACATGCGGACCTCTGATGACCAGCAACAAGTGTACGTCTCCTTTGTGCTTGCTAGATCTTTGGTATTACCCAGGAAGCAGCTTTCAATGCCTCGTCCTGTGAAGCCCTGCATAGGGTCTCTAACCAAGTGTGTCCAGCATGATGTTCGAAACTTAGGTGTTATATTTGACCAAGCCCTGTCTTTTGATAACCATGTCAGCCTACTCACCGGAAACATGCTATGCACAATTTAGGAATATTGCCAATTTAAGGTCAGTTGTGTCCAGGGCTGAATTGGAAATGATAATTCACGCTTTTATTAGCTCTCGTTTAGACTATGCAAATGCTCTTTTTACCTGTGTAAACAAATCCTCCCTGGTCCATCTCCAAACTATCGAAAACACTGCTGCACAGCTGTTAACTCGTAGCAACAGGAGGTCGCATATCTCTCCAATCCTGTCCTCCTTGCACTGGCCTCCAGTTGAATTTCAAGTTTGTTTTAAAGTATTATTGCTGACTTTTAAGGCCCAACTGTCTTCATTGGCGAGGAGGATGTTGTGTCCTTATTTTGTTGATGCGGTACTTGGGTTGGTGGTTCGTTGATGAGTGGTTGATTGTGTTGGGTTGTGGCGCTGGCTCGTGCAGGCCACAGGGGGGCAGCGAAGTGTTATATATAACAAAGGAAAGTCATGGGAAGTTCTTGTTATTAAACGGAAAAAAATATATATTCCACAGTTCTATGCCCTGTATTTTTTTTTTTTTTTTGTAATACCGCAAGTCGTTCAGTAAAGTGTGAATGAAAGAAGTTTATGAGAAGTTTATTTACGAGTATCCGGTCATTTTTATATTATTTTTAAATTTGGAAGCCACAGTGAAGTCCCAACAAGGGCAGCTAGCAGCAGCGTGTTAGCCAAGTGATGGAGGTCACAAGAGCAACCTGGACCGCGCATAAAAACACCCCTGGACCTTCTGCTGACATCTCACAGGTCTGCGTGTGTAGTGTAAGTGCCTCTGCATCATAACGTAGTTAAAAGGAACAGTCTTACTTATTAAAAAAAAAAAAACCACACACTTTCACTTTATTTATGTTACTATAAACCATTTCAAAAGTAAAGTGTATCATGCAACAAAATACAGCTCTGAGTTTCATTGCGACATCTTAAATGGTATTTAAAATTCCTGAATCCAAGCTCAGTTTGAATTAATTTATTTTAAAAGTTAAATTTAAAAGCCATCATCATCATCATCATCATCATCATGGATAGGTTTTTATCTTCTCCATGTTTATTCACACATTAGCACTTTACACAAGGTGATATGCTCGGGCACGCCTCGCCATGTCCCCACTAGCATTCTTCACCACATAACACTTGCCCATTTTTCACATCACCGGGGGTGGAGGCGTCGCAATTTGCGAGAGTGTCTGCTGGCAGTCTGCCGGTCGCAGCCGCTTTGAGAACTGCCATCCAGCTGTGTTTGAGATCTGAGCTCTCGCAGGAGAAAGTGTGAGCAGTTCTCGACTGGGTTAAACAGAAACAGGGACGTTGGTGGAGCTCCAGGGGGCGCTCTTCCACACCGCAGCCCAGCAAGGGTATACGGCAGAAGGGCTTCACATCCTAGGGGAGAAGATATGAGCAAACATGGAGTCTGTTGCTGCAAAGAGGCCCCTCTGTCATATTAGTGGGTCCTGAGAAAAAAAATGCCTCCCCCACACATTAAGGCCTCGAAGCCAAGCACATCAGTCATTTGCGTGTTCAACAGATGTGTTGCAAAACGCGTTTCCCCATTCTGGCTTGTGAGCACATGGTTACACATCACAGTGCAATTCCATTTTTGTCATCGCCCCAGAACATCACGTGCGTGTCCTCTGAGAGAAGACACATTGGAAAACCACAAAGTGACGATAACGGAATGCTTGATGGGCTGACTGGGGGGAAAAGACACTTTTTCAACAACGAATGCATAACTAATAACTGTATCATATATAATAACTAATCATATTCCATGTACCTGAGGAGTGTAGTACAGACAGAGGGCCAGGGGCTCCGCCTGGGTGATGACGCACCACACTTGCTGCTGCATCTTTGGGCCCTCGCCGTAGAGCAAGTAGGCGTCCAAGCTGCCAGCGGACTGCGGGGGCGGCTCCGGCTGGGAAGGGAGGATGATGGCGGTGCTGGATTGTGTGCGTCTCAAAGGATAGGACTCCGCCTCCAGTCCCACGTTGGAGCTCTGAAATAGATAAGCACGTCGCAGTGTAAACGTTGGTGAGCGACACAGGCTGCTTCATTAGCCCGTCAACAGGCGCGAACCCAAAGGACACGTTGAAAGCGAAGAGACTCGCCCCCAGCGTGCGTCTCTTCTTCCCCTCCGACCTCTCCCCCTTCTGGTTGGTCAGAATGAGGTAGCAGGTTTTGCACACTTTGTTAAGCTTGTTTCCGTCGTACTCCAGAGCCACTTTATTGTCCGAGCACTTCCAGCACACCACCTGGAAAACACAAAGAGGGGACGTCGGCACGTCCATCGACAAGTTTGGTTGGCAGTCGTCTCGCTGTGGCGTCTTGGCTACTCACGAAGCCGCAGGCCCTGCAGTGGTGTCGTCGCCTGGTGAGGGCGTTGAAAGGCTCCTGGCACTTCATGCAAACCGTCACCTCGTTGTCCCTGATCCAGCGAGGTGCGCGGCGGCCGAGTTCCTCCGTCTAGAAAAGGTTCACGCCTGAGGTTTAGCAACTTTCAAGAAAGTAAACAAAAAAAAAAAAAAAAAAAATCAGGACATGAAAATGTAACTTAAAAAAGACCCTCACTTACACGCTCTATTGAGCTGAGCTCCTTTGATGCCAATTTAAAGGTTTCGTTTTTTTGCTCAAACACGTCGACCGCCTGCTGAATCGCCTGGGAGGAAAATGCGCACGGTTTACAGAACAAACGTGAATGAATCCACAAACATTTTTTGATGACAAGCTTCAAATCGCATGTACCTTTATCCACTCGTCTCTCTCCTGTTCAGAGCTGGAAAGGAAGGATAGCTGGTTTGTCACTCATCTCTCCACAACAGCTAATGTCATATTTGCAGACAATTCAAGACATTACGAGCTTGCACAATCCTCTTCAGGGATAGAATTATTTGCAACATAAAATAAAAGGGAAAAAAATGGAACAAAATCGTCACACCTGGCCTGCAGTTCCAGGGTCCGTTCCTTTCCAGACACCTGGAAGCTGTATGGATGGTCTTCATTGTTGGTTTGCTGCACCTGCATGCCGTCCACTCCAATCCTGCAGCGAACAGTGAAACGCTGTCCAACCAGGCTGAATTTTGGAGTGCAGCACAGCAGGAAGTTGTTGAACTGTGAAGAAAAAATAAAACATTATCCAGAAGAACGCAGACTGCTCTGTTGGAAAGCTGAGGCTGAAGGAGGCCTGAATGCATTAACGCAACTGCCCTTACCAGAAAAAGGTGCCTCTCCATTGCTGAGGTGTTCCTGGCAGCCAGCTTGACCAGGCGGCCCTCCCTGATGAACTCGTTGGTCGGGTTGATCACCTCCTCGTCTCCAACCATCTCATAGATCTCCAGCAGTCGCTTCAGGCACTCCTATAGCGCAAGAAAAAAAAAATCACGAGGAGCACAACGTTGAGCTGCACGTTCAAAAACATCTCAAGGAAAGACGAGAATCAGCAGCAGAGACGTACGGCTTTATGAACGGCGCTGTTTGAGTGAATGGCAGCCATGGATATCGTCTCCAAAGACTCTGCGGGAGGAGATGGAGATTTTTAATTCACGACTCAAAAAAAAAAGAATAAACGGCCACTTTTGTGATCAAATTGCTCCGCGTGGCATTGCAGGAAAAGAAAACATTGAACAAACGTAACCAGGCCGGCTAATCAATTAGGCTTAAAGCGTCAGAGTGAAGAGGTCCGCCAGGCGCACAGCACACTTACTGTGAGCATATTCATAATCCGGGTTGCCCTCTGGCAGCTTCTTGAGGTAGTCTCTGAGCAGCATCTCGTAGCGTGGGAGCCTCTGCACTGGTTCCAACATGTGATGCTGCAGGGTCAGGCTGCCAGAAACCTCCTGACTCTTAATATGAATAAAGACAGAAAGAAATGGGAAACCATGGACGTAGACACATTCAAAAGTATGGAAAACAAAAGTACTGGAATGTTCTAAGATCACTTGTGAGTGAACATCAGTCAGGATGTGCTGAACACATTATGGGATGGCTTTGACAGGTGTTGCCTTGAATGTCTAACTGAATGTGATTTTTTGAGAATGAATATCAATTGTGCAATATGCAGCCATCATTAGACAAGTTGAATCTTTTAAAATGTCAAACAAAAATCTCACACTTCTATAACAGAGCCTTGTATTACACTCACACTGAGTTGTGTTTACTAAACCATAAAGGAGTAAACAAAGCATCATGGTTTATAATTTAGGCTTTTTGAAATGGCCGACTTTTAGTGCGTCCTCACAGAATTCTGCACACTTGCAATTCTCTCCATCACTTTTAATTAGACAGTGGAAATGGTTTTCATTGAAACATTCACTGCACTCATAGCGATCGCAGAGCATTCAAGATCATCATTTCGTGAATTTGGTTCAATGCAGAAATGATCAGGAGACCACAAATAATTGAATGGTTGTGTATATGTACTGTATTGTTACAGCCTAAGTGGGTCTCAGACCTGTATGTCCTGGATGATGCTCCTGAAGGCGGCGGAACGCACGGTCCAGGTCCTCACCAGCTCCATGGCCTGGTCGAAGTTCCTGACGTAGTCGGCGTACATCCTCAGGAAGGGCGCGTGCTGCAGCAGGACATTGCCGAGGCCCGGCCTCTCGCTCCTGGATTTGGCGAAAAATAAAAAAGTGCCACGGGTTTTTGTCGGCCCAGGATTTAAGACGGACCCGGTCGCGCTTCCTCAGTTTTCCTCGTTGTGCGCGAGACGACCACCCACCAGTGGCTGATGCACTTCTCCAAATCCGGCAGCAAGAACTGGCTGTGGAAGACGTAGATGGAGGAAACGTTGGAGAAGATGTTTTTGACCACCTCGGGGGGAAACGAGCCTCGAGCCGCCTCCTCTGTGAGCTGCGAGCAGAACACCTGCAGCGGGAGTGATTTGGGAAATATTGGTTCTGGATATAAAATGAAATTGGAAAACTTTGCTCGTCCGATCAAGTGTTGCTTCGGCCGTACCGACCTGATCAAGCAGGTGCAGACGAGCCACGTAAGCCCTCTCGGTCTGCAGCAGCTCGTTAGCGATGCGATACAATTTCTGCTCTGCGCTGGCGTGTTTCGCTCCCTCCGTTCCTTTTTCATCCCAACTCTCCCCTGTGTCCTTTTGCTCCGCCTCAGTCTCCGCGGGACCTTGGCCACCTTCTGCCTCCGCCTCGTCCCACTGGTGAGAAAACTCGGGGATCCTGTCGTCCTCTGAGCAGCCGTTGCTTCCGTTGACATCTATGACCGTGCACACGCTGACGTCTATGCCGGCACGTCCGTCGTTGGGAGACAGTTGTGGTTTCAGAGAGGCCGGTTCAACGTTTTCAGTGGGAGTCCTGCGAACAGGAAAAGCAAACAGATAACAATGTTAGAAATATCAATTAGCCAAAATGCATAAACAAACAAACAAACAAACAAACAAATAAATAATAATAATAAAAAAAATTCAACCTGGTTTCATCCAAGTAGCCGACCAAGTCGGGGACGCTCAGAGACTTTGCCGTCTCCTTGCCTTGCCCGTCCATCTTTCCGCCTCTGTGCAGCCCGAGCCGGGTTTTGCAGCTCCTGGCCGGGCTGTAGCTGCCCTGCCTCCCCAGCACAGGACTGGGGGTGCGCAGCCTCGCCGCAAGAGGACTCAGGTGCCTCGGCGACAACTTGGCCGGGCTGTGGCCTCCGTCCCTCGTCGGGCTGCAGCTCTGAAGGCCCCTCTTGCCCGGACTGGGGGATCCGAGGGGTGGGCTGCTGGAGAGGGTGGGGATTCCCCTGGTGTGTCTGATGGGGCTCACGCCGCCCACGAGGCCGTTCACCTGTCGCCTGGCTGGACTCGGGGAGCCGGCGCTGCTCGGGCCCGGGCTGGCCCGCAAGACAACGATTTCGAAACCTCCGCTAGGACTCCGGCTTTCGATGCAAGCCTGTTGAGCGGGTGCGCTTCCTGCTGTGGGACTGTGGCCCTGTGCTTCAGCCCTGAGAGGACTCTGGAGGTGAGGCGGTTTCGGAGGAACTGCAAAAAACAATATGGGGGGGCAATGTCAGTTTTAGACATTTTTACGTGATGAGGGTGAAGAAGGCCCCTTTAAAAAGATCCATTGACTGGAATGTACCTTGCGGTTTGAAGGGAGACCCTCTGGCAGGGCTCCTCTCAGACTCTGGTTTCAGCTGAGATTTCGATCCAGCGGCACTGCCAGAGCTGTACGAGCCACACAGCCCATCGTTCACCACTAGGAGAAAGAAAAAGAGGCACGCAACCAAGATTTAAAACAAAACAAAAAACCAAGAGAACAAACGATAGTTCAGCTAAAACCAACAGCCAAAGTACACACAGCTGTAGTGATGTCAGCTTCTCCCAGAGACACTGTGTTCTCTCTTAATTACGAACAATTATTGCTCGAATGCTACGCTAAACTTAACCCAGCAATGTCTTTCACCTCCATACGCAGCAGGGCTACAGACTCTGGTTGCACCGCTTCCCGCATCACGTTCGGCAGTCAGGTACGACTTCACTCAACCTGAGAGTTTGACCTCAGGCCTCTGAGCCCGTTACTCACCAACACCTCACCTCTGAACTATGGAACCATCGTCTTCCCTGTGGTCCGTTTTCCTCTTTATGAAGCACTAACTATCCACACTTCGTATAACTAGGCAAGGCTTCTCCGGGTCCCGACCGTGCCTGCAGATGTGATAAAGCTTTACTGGTCACATGAAGAAGACTTGAGCCCACTTTCTCAACGGCTTGACACTTCTGCTTTCTCACTTCTCGCTTTTCCTCCGCAACGTCACGTCAGCCTGCCGAAGGCAATGTTCGAGCGTACAAGAACAACGGGACAAGCTCCTCCATAACACACATCTTGTAGTTAGAGGTCCCATATTATGCTAAAGACATTTTATCAGTGTTTCCCAACAATAATATTTATTTTGTGCATGTTCCATAATTGAGGCTAGCGGGTACTTTATTTTTCAAGCTCACCCAAGTCTCAGAACATGCAGTTCTGAGAATCAGTTCATGTGACGTCCCAATGGGCACAGAGTCACCTGCTTTGTGTCTCTTCCACCTTTGCGGAAGGACTAACAAAAGCACCATTTGCAAACAGGAAGCTAAAAAGCAAGTTTTTTTTCAGGAGGCTGGCAACAAGGGGCTAAATACAAAGGTTTCTGGAGATCCACTGACAGCTATTGTTAGATTAAAATCGAGTTATAAAAACGAGCGTATTGTGAAATCTTTAAATAAAGGAAAAGAAACAAAATGATGGATTTTGAAGGCTATTGTGTTGAGAAAGTTCTTTTTTTGAAATGATAATAGTAAGGACATTCTGTTTGAGAGTCTCAAAAACCAAGTTATCAAATTGATAAATAGTCATACAACATTTGACAGCAACAGCGCTTTCGCAGTCCAAGAACTGTTCTATTTCATTTAGGGGAAAAAAACAACTCTTCACTTGTGCATGCGCAATGAACAAGCCTCTCCAGTAATCTTAGCACTTTGACATGACTGATACGCCCTTAAATGCTTTTGATTAGGCACCAAGATGATAAGAATGATGTGACAATGTCAACTGTGCACAACTGATGACTGACAAAACAATCAATCACTCCATTGTTTCGTCAGTTATGTCATTTGTTAAAAGTCCACTCGCAAAAAAACAACAGCTATCGTAGTCTTCTTCACAGTTGGCTCTGAAATGTCTTGCTGTGTATAAACCCTCTTGTTCTTATTTGCAGAAAGCCCTCCCTTTCACTGACATCCCTCTTGTATGTTCTCAGCAGTCTTTCATTAAGTTCTAAATTGACCACAAATCAAATATGCAATGTCATAATAAATAGATAAATAGATTAGTCCTATATCAAATCAAATGATTTTCCATGTCACTCTTGGAGAAATGAGCAGCACTCATTTACAGTGCTCACAGTACCATAGGAGTGAGTGCACTTATTTAATTGAAACAGGCCAATGTGGGCAAACAGAGCAGCTTTGTGTAGGTCTCTCCCTCTCAAATTGACCAGGGTCTCGGAATAAACAGAGCAAAGTCCAGGCTCAGTCAGGGGAAAGAGATCACTACAGTTATCCAACAATCTAAGAGGCTAACAGACTCTGACTGTGCCTTTACACATACATTCATTGTATGCATTGTATTGTCTGTCAGTTTCCCCCTCTCATTGGCAAGTGTACAAGGGACACTGAATAGTTTTGAATTAAAGCTGATCTGTCGTGATGACGAACGTGTAAACAAACAGTTGTCTGGCAAAACGCTGGATAAAATTCTCAAACTCCGCATATTTTATTGCCAGTTTGAAAACCCATGCCTTGATGGTTCGTGGAGCTCGCGATAGGGCATAGTAGTCTGTCAGCTTCAGGTCACGTTAGCAAAAAAAACCCAAAACTAACAAACAAACAAACAAACAACAAACAGCCCAGCTGCATTCAATCTGCAAGTGTACCCTTGATGTGAAGCCCAATTTAAAGCAACAATAGGATTTGGCGCAGGATTCTTTGGCCTTTCCACAGGTTGGTGTATCTACACACACACACACAAACTTAAGGGTCTTACAGTCTAAACAACACTTGCTGGCTGAAAGCTCGCAACAAACAAAGCAAAACAAAACAGACAAACACAAATGAACTACAGCCTTTGTGTATGTTACCGCTGTGCGAGGGACGGCAGTCCGCAGTAGAAGCAGAGCCTTTGGTCCTCCGTCTGACAGCCACCCGTCTGAACTCCTCCGTCTCTCGGCCGCAGGTCAGAGTCAAACTGTTCCTCTTCTTCAGGTCAAACATGGTCGCAAAGTCGCTGTCCGTCTTGCCAGCGGACGAAGTTAAATCAATAAAGATCGGGGGGGGGGGGGCGACTGACGTGGCTGGCACTCGACCGCCGGTGCAAACTAGGCGACAGCGCCGTAAAGTGTTTAACGAGCCCCTCCTGTGATTTAAAACAGCACACGCAGCGTTCCGAGCCAATTTAAAAGACGTCGACCAATCAGGAGCCAGGCCTGGCCCTTCTACCCTCGTTATTGGACAAGAGACCGTGAATGAATATGTCTCTCCCAACAAGTAAATGTACTGTTAGTGCTTTCTTTTGTGTGTGTGTGTGTTTGGTGTCCACACTCTTGTTCAATTGGATCGAGTCATTTACTTGATTAACGTAGCTCTTCCTCAGTTTGACCACAAGAGGGCACCCTAAAGCCACATTTCCTTAAAACATACATACAGTGAGCCTACCCACTGCTTAAAAATTAAATAGGGGGAATGTTGATATGTCAAATATATTCCGATTAAATACAATACGATAAAATTTGTTGTTGCAGAATATATTGTCTTAATTAAACTTGTGCTTCGGTCGTTCCACTTACAATTGCCCATTTTCTCTCATGAAGTTCAGTCGTATTTTGTCTGTCTTTTGAAATAGGCTTCATAGAATAACGCAGGGCACTCTCACCCATCTCGCTTTAAGAATAAGACAACACGACTAAGCGTTTTAGGATTGTGGAGCTGTGATGTGTGATGGAGCCAAACCGCTGTTTTAATGGAGGGCAAGGGACTGCAACATCTGATTGGTTGTTTGTTTGAGCACCTACAAGTCCACTTCTATCTTCTGACAACAAAAACAACTGACAACTTCTGTTGTCAGTACCGTGTGAGATACTATTCCGACACGTGTATTTGCCAGGGAAGATCCATCCCTGACCCATTTGATGCTGCCAGCCAGAGGCATCACCTTCTCATTTAATGTGAGAAATCATCGCACACGTCAGTTGAATCTTGGATCCAGCGGCAACGCCCCCTCCAAATGACAGCGCTTCTCGTTTTCGAGTAGGGCGCGCTCTCTCTCTCTCTCTCTCTCTCTCTCTCTCTCTCTCTCTCTCTCTCGCGCGCTTTTACGCACGACTCCAGTCCAGCGCCGTAGTGAAGGAAGTGCCTCGCCGGGCCAGAGTGCCATGAGGTCAGCCCGACGCGTGAGCTCCCACTGACCAGACGAAGATGAAGCTGATGCTCCTACCTTTGTTGGCTGTCTTGGCACGGCCGGCTGCGTGCCAGGAGGACGGCGGCTACAACTTTGGCCAAGAAATCCGCCAGTTCGCCGTGGCCGCCGACCATGTTTACGTCGCCACGGACGACAGGCTGCACCAGCTGAGCCACGACTTGAGGCTGACCCGAACAGTGAGCCTGAGGGCGGTCGTGAAAGGAGCCGGAGCCGTGCCAGTGCGACTTACTGCGGCCGACGAAGGGAACGACACCTTTCGAGTTCACGTTTTGCTGCCGTTTGTCAGTGACGGAACTCTGATCACCTGCGGAGTCACCAGCGACGACTGCGGGTACTGCGAGCTGCTGGACCTGGTGAACATTTCTAGGGTGCTCTACCGGGAACCCGTCCTGGTGGGACCCCCGTGGCGCAGCAGCGCGTCTGTGGCCATCCTGGTGAACGTGACGAGTCGGAACTCGCCAAAATCTGAGACGTACATCCTGACCGCCGTGCAGCAGCTCAATCAATCCGTTGACGTGGGATGCCCGTCCGACAGAGCTGCCCTCAACCTCCTGAACACGCACAACGATCAAAGGGGCGGCATTTTTTCCTCCAGCAGCGACTTGTCAAATGCCATGGTCGACTATAAAGGCAAGCCCGATGTGGACTTTGTGGATGGATTCCAGGTCGGTGCTGTCATCTATCTCATCTTCAACCACCACAACATCAACACCAAAGAAGCGCATCTTCTTTGGTTTGAGGGAAACCAGGGTAAACGTGAGTCCCTGAAGGATATTCGGGGGGGAATTCTGGCAGCCACTGATGCCGGTAAAAGTGCCACTAAGGTCATGGCATCGTCCCTGGTCCCCGGAGCCACGCCGGTGTTGTGGGTTGGCGTCTTTGCTGTAGATGGAGAAGAAACCAACACCCAGCTGGTTTTGTTTGACATTGGCTCTGATCTCGAAGGTCGCACGGACAGAGATGCAGACTTCAGACTTCATCGTGAGAAAAATGTGAGTATGGTATTCTCACACACACACACACACATACTAACGCCTCAGTAACAGTGTGTAACTGTGACACTAGCAGTGTTGAAAATAGTGTCCTCTTGCCACAGTGCAAAATCTTGGTTGAAAATACTAGGAAATGCACTGGAAGATGCAACTGGTCACAACGCTTCAACTCAGCTCCTGACAGTTCCTCCTGCTGCGCTGACAAACTTCCCATTTTACTATATGTGATCCGTGTCCGACTGAGACATAAAATCCATGATGTCCATTTAGCACCTGCTGTGGGTTTTCAGAAAAGCTCTCCAGGAATCAAATCTGATCACCGATATGTTTGTGTTGCCGCTGAAGGCTCTGAAGCCACAGGCAGTCGTCTACAGGCAGAACAACATGACTTCAGTGCTGGCGGTGAGGCACAGGGCCTGGATGGTGTTCTTCATCGGGACAGATGACGGGCAGGTCATTAAGGTGGGTTGAACAAGACGATAGTGACACACCGCCGCATGCATCAAGGCTGCAGAAAAGGTTTACTTTCACCCTCTGGGGTCAGGCTGCTGTAAGATGAAATGTGCAACTTACTTCCTTTATTGATTAGGTTCGACAGATAATATGCAATGCATCCATTACAGTGTCAAAGTAAATTCGCAAAGTAATTTAGTTTGATGTACGCGAACTCCGAGTGGCATTGTCAAATTGGCATTTAGGTCTGGAACCCCTCAAGCAAGGAAAAACAATGACAGGCGTCTGGGAAGGATGAACAATATTTCTTGGGTTAATTCTTCCCAGACTCCTTGTCTCAAACACTACATTACACAAGTCCATTATATTGCGTCCTCTTTGCTTTCTCGACAAATATTGAGAAACTGCAGAGACAGCTCGATTCCTTACGTGATTCGAGAACTGAGCACAAATCAGCAGATGGTTCCGCGTAATATTCCCTTCCAGACGCAATAGGTTCCATACTGCTCCTGTTTTTTTTTTTTTAATGGTGTATGTTTATTTCCCAATATTATTTAAAATCCACCAAGTGCAATTCTCAGGGTATTTGGGGCAGTGTCGCTTGTTGCCTACTGAGCCAATAAGATGCACAATACATATTTGGAGGCAGCTAATTTAGCTTAAATATGTTGAAAAATGGGGTAAATTTCTGCAAGTTCAATTCCAACTGCAAAACACATTTTGAGTGTATTATTTTTCATTCGGTGGACAGTTACCGACCAAAGTAGAATCAACCTAAAAAAAAAAAGATTGATTGATGGAATTTCATTATGGATATTATGAGCAGAATGTGTCTGTTGTCTGCATGAATGACTGTGAAGACAACAGTGGAGTAAGGTGTCACTGTGCGACAGGCTTGTGACCCACAGAACCCGCCCTTGGCTCGTTCCCTTCTGACAATCTTAGCTCAAGATTCACTTCCTGTTATGGTTCACCACAGAAAGAAGAAAAAAAAAAAAAACGAACATGGAGAAATCAAGATGTCAGTGCCGTCGAAACTTTTCCCCTGGGGTGCAAAGTATGGTTGCGATATCAGAGGAAGCGAGGCAACGTGGAGGAAGCGAGGCGTGGCGTGTGCCAGAAACTCGACCGCAATAATTTTTCAGAGAACAACATTAGATATTAGAATTTGACTGAAATGATTAGCCAGACCAGAAAACCGTCAAAGTCCTTCATGAGGTCTATTGCATCCAAATTGCAATATTCAAAGTTTGCCAGTCTCCATAGTTCTGTTGCCTGGTATCAGCTGTCGAGATTTCTGGTCTGCCTTGCCTGCCTTTCAATGTAGCACCTACAGTCGAAAAAAAAAAAAAAAAACACAAATTGAAGCAGGCTTACTTTTGCTGCTCTACAGGGCTTGTGGTGAACAGTGTTGTCTAAGAGCTCTTCCCTATAGGTAGCCCACAGAGACCCAAGTCTGCCTTTACTTTTGAACGAGTTGCTGGCTAAATAAGATTGTTCCGTTCGAGCGTTAAGAGAGGGCCGTTGTCTGGAGAGGCAAATTAGCAAAATGACAATTTCCTAGAAACAAGGTCGTGACAATAATAATGTGGAACAGTTTCATTTTTCAACTTGAAACAGAAACATAACAACAGCTATTGTTTTCATCAGCTCGCCGTCGACAGGAACTACCGTAGCCCCTGCCCCAGTGTGCTCTACAGAGCCAACGATGACCGAACAGTGCGTCCCAAATTACATATGGACCAAGTGGACCGCAAACACATCTACGTGCCGTTCCAAAACCAGGTGGGAGCACCGACGACTCTGGCCAATCTAATTTGGGGCTCACGTTGGCATTTTTGCTCTAAGGTGTTGTTGTTTCTGCGCTAGATAAAGCGCATGCCTGTGGCCACGTGCGGCAACTACGCCGCAGTGCAGGAATGTTGGTCTGCACAGGATCCCCACTGTGTGTGGTGCATCTCCAAGAGCAGGTGAGGGAGAAAGCGCACATGGATTGCCGCTTGGAGGCGTTCAGCAGCTTGGATTAAGCGTCACTTTCTCTTTCCAGTTGCACGTTTGAAGACGACTGCCGAGGCTCAGACTGGCTGTCCATTCCTGACGACTTTCAGCAGAAAATGATCTCCCACAGAGTTGTCCAGGAGAAAACGGATGAGGTATTGCTAGTACAATGCTTTTCAACCCCACTGTCAGTTATTTGTACTGTCAATAATTCCTTGCATCTTATATATTTTCTCAGATCAAACTCATTGTGCAAACACACGTCAGTGTGAGCCGGAGCCCTGTGTCAAACTTCACCTGTGGCTTCACCGCAAATTCTGTCAATTTGTGCACGGTGGAGGCGGCCTCACAACTAATCCCACAATGCACCTGCACACTTCCAAAAAGCAGACTTCCTACTGATGGTGAGTGACATTTGACCAATAACACAACCGTAACAACAATCCTGTCTGAGTGCTGTTATTTGACACAAATCCCAAATTTGGATTTTTAAAATCCCACAGGCTTGCATGTCAGCATTCGCATTACACTTTGGACGACAGATTTATCGCAACAAATGAGGATATACAACTGCAGCGACATGATTGGACCACCAACTTCTTCCCTGTGAGTCCAATAGTAAGAGGGCAGATCATTTCTAGAGTTTTCTGCTCTCATATTTCCTACCTAAAAAAACCTAATCTCACAGCCTAATAGACAACACTTTAATTGTAGAACATTTTTAACAAAACAATAAATAAAGTGCACAAAAATGTGAAGCTTGTATTTGTGACTGTTTGCAAAACAAAACTGCCCCTGTGGAATAGTTGGACTCGGACATTAGGCTGGTATAAACATTTGCATTGACAAAATAAAGAAAAAGAGAGACTCCATTAAAGCTGGTCTAGAATTGCGACCAAGAGAACCAAAAACTTTTAAGATGAAAATGTACAGAGTACAACAACCCGGCCTCTGGGCAGGAAGTTGGCTAAAAAAAAAGAGAGAGAGAGAACAAACATGCATGTCAAGGCCTCATCACAGCAGGAAGTAAAATCATTCAGTTCAGACTCACACCACAGGATCAGAAAAAGCAAAAGACCAAGACTAAACTTAGTTACACAGGAATACCTTTTTGCTAGCCTCAGGTTCATATTGTTTATGGTTAGTGTTAGATGTGTGACCGCAGCAGGTGACAACATCACTAACTGTGGCTGGACGCCATTAAAAAATGTTTGTTTTCTCGCCAGCTGCATACGGTGTTTGGAGGCTGGATGCGGATGGAGTGAGACTGGCTGTACCTGGGCAAATCAAAAAGCGGGCAATGTAATCCTTCAACATTATTCATAATCCATGAACTGTAATGATAGTTATGCTTTTTCAAACTTGTATTGCTTTCAGTATGACTGGCATTCTAACCTCTTCCTCTTCCTCATTCTGTCACATCGCGCCATAGGTAAGCATTTGCCAAACGCTTCCATCGGAGAGGAACTACTCTGTGAGTCTGAAAGTCATACTCAGCAGCGCCATGTTCTCCTGATGCTCACCTCACACGAACACCGCCTCTTTCTTTCCATGCTCAGACCCCGATCATCTCCTCCGTCTCTCCAAACATTGTGTCTTTTTACGGCAAAAACCAGGCAAAATTGACTGGTAGGAACCTGGGTGACGTGATCAGGGTGAGGATACGGGCTGACATGGACTGCAAGCCATGGGAGTAAGTCAGGTTTACGTGAAACATCAACAGCTATCCTCATCATGAACTCGCGATTCGCAACCCAATTTTTTCCCACAGCACTCAAATTTATTCCAAAAAATAAAAATGCTAGCCTACTTTCTATCATGTCTAGTGAAAAAAAAAAAATTGAAAATATTGAATTGAATTGTGTGTCCTGCAAAATAAATGCCGCACATTTTCTCTATCAACATATGTATTTTAAAATCCTTAAAAAAAAAAGAAACTAAAAAAAAAAGCCCGACCAAATCACAACAGTTTGGCCCAGTTGAGAAACGCTGTTGTAGACCAAGTTAAAAAAAAAAAGAAAAAAAAAAGATATATTTTTAGGATGGGTACTGACTTTGCTTTGGCACCAGGCAGGACAATGCCAAATGTCCACATGATTTACACCTGTGGAACATCATCTTTCTGCCATCTCTAAATTGACCGGAACCTTTTTCTCCCCCATTTCCTCGGCTATTCCAATTCAGATCACCCGTCTGGAGTAACACTGGTGATACGCTGATGTTCCAAATTCCCAGCGCCAACAACAAAGGCACAGCCAAAGTGTGCGTCCTTCTCCCTGATGGTACATGCCACGGCACCACAACCATAAGCTACCGCTCATTGCCATCCTGCAACAACATCACGCCCGACAGTTCCTGGTTCAGGTAACAGGCCTCAGACGCCTCTGGTACTGCACCATGTTAAGTTATGCCTGTGTTCCATCACAATCTGAAGTATATCCACTACCAGACACCATTAGGAAGTGAGAAAAACAAAAAGGTAAAAGGTTAATTGTTGGTGAGAGACAGCCACTTCCTCTGTCGCACTTGCGTCCACTGCAAGTCGGCCACTTCCTTTTATGAACTTCTGCTTTTTCTCGCATCCAACAGAAGCGTCACACAACCTTCAGAACACATTTCAATGTGTGACAACCTTTATTTGCAGCAACCACATTCCTTTTGAAGGTGCTACACACACTGCCAATTAATTATTTTCAGTCTACATGCCAGTGGAGCCGCCTTGGAGAATTAGATATCAAAAACAAAAAAACAAAGAAAAACCTAAAAAAAAAGAGGCCCAGAACAGCATATTTAGTCCTGTGAGCCTCAGGCAGTTTCAGGCTCTCGCTAAAACTGATGCATTGTTGTGCCTTCCAAATATTTAAAAAGGGACAAATACAAAAACAAAGTGAACAATCACTGAATTTGATTTGGGGTGTTTTCACTTCACCTGTGATTAGCCCTTAATGACATCACAAAGAGCTAATATACTGTACTGTGTGTTTTAGCAAACAAGTTCTGAAGAGCAAATATTTTTGCGAGTCTTAATGCATGCTAGGGACAAATTATTTGCCATTGTTTTTTTGTTTTTTTTTGTTTTGTTTTATTTAACAGTCACATGGACACATTCTGTCAACATACTGGTGGAGAGCTGAAGCCCACTGGATGTTTTCCACCACCACTCCTTGATGCCCTGTACTATCACTTCAAATTTTTTTTGGGGCTTTTTCATCTTGGTGGAACCCAATGGACACTGGGTGCACATATCGAGAACCATCTATGATTTCTCCTTCTGTTGTCCAACAGTGGAAATAGGCAGATAACACTCATGGGATCCCACCTGGATTTTGTGGATGGGATTGCGCTAAGCCACTCACCACACAAAATCCTGACTTTCACGGAAACAGAGAGCCAGGTGAGCGCATCTTCTGTCTTGCTTTTCTTGTTCCACTGTGTGATCTCGTTGAACCTTTCAGCCTCCAACAGGACAATTTATTGCTTGACAGTCACGGAAGAGTATGACTCAGTCCCATACTAGCCTTTAACCGCAGACCCTTAGCCCTTTACCTCTGATTTGCGTATTCAATTTCAGCTCTAGCGTGTTCCAATCTTGGTGCGGAAAAAGAGGGAGGATCAGGTGTTTTTGGGCTCAACAGAAACAGACTTTCCACGGCCACTTCCGCAGGCTTTCAGACATTTTCCCAAATGCTTTTCCAAAGCTATTGCAATGGTGACCAAATCCAAGTTGTTTTGGGATTCCGACAATTGTGTTGTTTCACGTTGCGACTTTGTGACATGTGCAATGTGCCCTTTCACGCTACAGTGTCACTTAATGCTATATTAAGAGACAAGGTAGAAGTCAGTACTCTGCAGAAAAGGTTGGGTTGTGTGTTACTATTTTACCATCTTTTTAGCTCATCTGTGTCTTGGTGTAATTTTATCTTATCTTGTGTGACTTTTGCTTGCGTCATTATCGCCATTTCCTGAAGACGAAGCATTGCAAATAACGCAGTGATTTATTCTCTTGCTAGAATCTGACTTTTAATTCATCACAAGCGGAATACGGATCCATTTTTCCAAGCTACGTGCATTTGGTAGTGGCCAATCAAACTTTGACCTGCAGCAAATTAATCACCTACTACCCGGAGCCTGAGTTTTCCAACTTCACAACCACCAGAGTCGGGGACAGTGTCCTTGTCACCATACAGGTATGACTTTTACTAGAACACATGCACTCACTAATAGGAGACAGGAATAAGTGAAGGATGACTTTTGGTTCTCTTTTCCAGAAAAAGGCAGACAAGTTGGACATGTCCCCCCAAGAATTGTCTGTGTGGGGTGTTCAGGGAGGGGCAGACTACAAGTGTGAAATGCAAAAGAAAGAAACCAGTAATGAGACTGACTTCTTCACCTGCAAGATAGAGCAAACATCAGAGGCTAAATTTCAGAAGTTGAAGGTGATCCCTCAACTCACTGCATCCCCTTAAGCAAAGATTGTGGGAGCACATATATAGTAAATATTAATAAAATAATAAACAATAATAATAATAATAATAAAAGTGCTGTGTTTTTTCCTTCCCTTTAGATAATATATGGAAATAAGATTGTGCTTCTGATGCCAAAGTCCTTATCCTCTTACTCCATGCTGTCGCTGCTCTTTCTTGCACCAATACCCTTCATCGTCATTTGTACGTGTACAGCACTGGGACATTTTGCAGGTCAAAAGCTAATGAATGATCTTACTGTATGAACCTGACAACCGTTTCTGTCCCCAAGTGGTGGTCATGATCTATCGTCGCAAACAGAAGATGCTCGCTGATCAGATGAACAAACGCATGGAAGAGCTGGAGTTCGACATCAGGAGCGACATCAGACAAGGTCAGTCGGAGTTCTTCGCAAATGGTTAAACGGCAAGTGAAAGTCCGTGAGGTCATTGGCCACTTTGGACTGATGGTCTGACATTAAGTGAAACATCTTGAGTTGTTTCAAAGGAAAAAAACTTGGGGCGAAGTCTGGGATAAAAACGAGTTTCCAAGATATGTGTACTCCACTCCTGATCTCCACAAAGGGTTACGTTAGCTGCTGCTAGCACAACATATTTTTGTCTCTGTTGTCGCTTGACTTGAGTATGAGTGTGCCACACAGACACAGACAGGGAAAATACCAAAGAGTTTTCATGGAAGTTAGCTAACAGTACACTAACTATGGGAAGCTGTGGTTGTCTGTGCAGCACTGGTGGGACTTTCTACAGAGTAGAGCACACCTATCTTGGGACCACTTGCTGAAGCAACTGTCTGTCATCTGTACAACCACATTAAAGATTAAAAATTTCAGCACACATGCAGACTTCCACTTTCAAGTACCTGCAAGAAAACCTGTTAAATTCAGTTTTTATGCGCATACTCCACTGAGAAAGGCCTTAGTTGTAGCTAGCTGTTTTTTGTTTTTTTTACAGGCTAGGCTGGGCATAAACGTGAAAGATAGCAAGTGGTCTCCCATCCAAATGAGCAACAAGTTGCGTTGTACCAGTTTTATCTTCCTATTCCCTGCAGGTTTCGTGGATCTTCAAACAGAGAAAGCCGACTTATTGGAAAATGTTGGAGCAATTCCCTTCCTGGATTACAAGCACTTTGCAGCCAAAATCTTTTTCCTGAGGTACAGTGGAGCTTAACAAGGCAGCACACGTATATAGCTGACAAGGCTGGTGATGTGACAGTGGCTCCCTTTATTTCTCTTCCTAGAGTGAGTCTATGATGGTGTCGTGCATCAAGGACATTGGCCAGGTGAGATTTGATCCCCGGAGCAGGACGGAGGAAGGTGGTCAACAGTCAGTGACCTGTTGTTGTGATCTGAACCAGGATGGGGTGCAGGTCCAGCTTGACGAAGGCTGCCAGGGAATGTCCAGGCTGATCCACAACCAGCTCTTCCTCACCTCCATGGTGCACGCAATAGAGGAGCAGAAGAGCTTTGGCATTAAAGACAAGTGAGTTCAGTGTTCGGACCGCGGTGGTTGGCATGGTGGGGAACAAGGTGGGGAATGGAGGTTGTTGTCACTGACTTGAGGGTCGTATCAGCGCCCTTTGTGTTGTCACAAAAGAGAGGTTTAGTGAACCTGTGAGTTTTAGCAATTCCTTGTTGTTTAATATTCCTTGTTGTTTAATAGATTAGGTCAAAAATCTGTTTGTCCTCCACCCTTTACCGTCCTACGTGCCGGTTCTCTCTCTTCCTGATCGCTACGGCCGAAGATCACCTGTGTCCGTTCGCCTCCCCCCTCCAGGTGCGTGTTTGCATCACTGCTGACCGTGGCGCTCCACAGCGACCTGCCGTACCTGACGGAGGTGATGGAGGCCCTGCTGCGCGACCTGATGCAGCAGCGCGGCGCCGCTCAGCCCAAACTGCTGCTTCGGCGCACCGAGTCCATCGTGGAGAAGCTGCTGACCAACTGGATGTCCATCTGCCTCTACGGCTTCCTCCGGGTACAGACAACAACTCCAAATGCACGCTATCAGCTAGGCCGGTGCTTCAGTTCAAATTATTCAAATGCTGGGTATTGGACTATTTGTTTGTTTGCTTGTTTTGCCCTGTGCACAGGAAACCGTGGGGCAGCACTTGTTCCTGATAGTGAGCGCTCTGACGCAGCAGACGGCGAAGGGGCCGGTGGACTGCGTGACTGAGAAAGCTCTGTACACGCTGAGCGAGGACTGGCTGCTGTGGCAGGCTCAAGACTTTGCCACTTTGGTACTGACATTTATTTCCCCCCCATACACACCACATGGTTCCAGTTTCCTCCAAAAACTAAAACAGCGACACGAAGTCTAAAATTAGAAAGCAGAGTTAAGTCACATCTCCTCGCAGTTCCTTTTTTGTTGGGTTTTATGGGTCTCTTAACACAAAGGTCTGAAGCTAATAACAAACCTCCTCACTTGATGCAAAGGAGTGCAAGAAGAACTTGTGCACCAGCGACTGTTTGCCGACTACTTCCTCCTCCATATAAGGGCCTTTGACAAATATGCCAAAGTGCAACTTAACCCTTTAGGCGCCATGGTCGCAAAATTACGACAAGCGTCATTGCTGAATTAAACAGGCCACAGCTGCAAATATGGTGCTAAAAATAGTTTCCACTTTACACCAGGAGATGGCAGACACCTGTGGCTTCAATCTGAGCAGCATTTGTGGGGGTGTTTATATTCAGATTTCGGAGTATAAAGAGAAAGCCTCAGTCAAAGAGACGAGGAAGTGGTTATAGTGGGAGCAGAGAGAAAGACAGCGAATTTTACCGAGAATACATTGCCGAGAGGTTTGTTCGTTGACAAAGTACTTCATCAAGTAATGTCTGACTCAGATAACGAAGAGGAATATTCGCACTCTGACGATGATGTTTAGTTATCCCGTGAGAGCGAAGTCTGCCGGTGCGTCTTTACGCAGCGGCAGCGAGTCCGTGTGCCACGACAGTCACCAAGCAGCGCATGCTTCGCCTCAGCGTGGCCGGGGTGTAGTGGCAGTAATCGGCGAATGAGGATGAGGGGACGTGGTGGGGGAAGCAGGAGTGCTCAAAACACCGCTAATGGTGACGGAGGGCGCGGGGAATTAGTGATCAATGTGGTAGAAGCTGTGGGAAGAAACGCCCAGCCAGTGCCGGTGGATGCAGCAGGGATGTTCGTGGTCACCCTGTAAATTACAGTGATGATGGCTGAGTCTGTTTGAGATATGTGGAAAATTATCAAAAGTGGATAAAACATTTTGATGAGCCTGTGGGGTATTGTGGAGACAGGGATCTGACATACAGATACCTGACATCTGACATAATACAAAAACAAACAAACTAACAAAAATGTACTCCTTTCACAGAATTTGGGTCATACTGAAGATTTTTCTCAATTACAGTCTGGCTTTATCTCTAACCAATTTCAAGTCACAGCCATTTGAAATCTTGATATCAAAATTGAATATTTTCTTGAAAAAGGTCTGGCGCTTAAAGGGTTAATCTGCACCGCTTTTTCTGAGCTTCCTTGACATTATCTTCTGAAATTGCTTGTGGTCGACTTAAATGAAATTATTGACTGACGCATTTTGGTGCATGTTTTCGAACCACTTCGAAATGAAGTGCAGAATATTGTGTCATGCAGGGTTTGACTTGAGCTATTTGTCACGTTCCCCCGGCTGCCCGGAGCTCTAACAGCTAAACGCTCAGCATCGCCATTTGCGTGCGCCTTCGATTTGGATGGCAGAAAAGAAAAAAGAAAAAAACCTGTGTGAAATGAGAAATCGTACCATCTCAAGTTGTGGGCAGGAAATACTTGCCATTATTTCTGGCAGACGTGACTAAGATTGTGAAAATGAGATTGAAAGTTTCTGTGGTCTCAGCAAGGGTGGTTAAAGGATAACGGCTGGAAAGTAAGATATTGAGAAAGGCCTGTGTTGGTTAATCTGAAGGGTGCTAAACACTGTGGATTTGCCAATCCCGGCAATGTACTCAAAAGTGTACTTCGCAAGGGGAAAGAAAGGATGTGTGATATATAAATAACTGTTTCCCGAAAGCGCAAATTCACTACAGCTCCGCCTTTCACATGGAAGTAGCGCTTCTAATGTAGGTGAAGCTTCATGTCATATCATTTGAAGAGTAGGACCTGTGTCAGGGGTGAGGGGAAGAAGTTCCTCTCGTGTCAGATTCAGAGCGAAAGCAAGTCTTGAAAGGAAATGTGGCTGGTAAGCATTTCTGGTACTCATCACATCAGTGAGGCCACACAGTGCCAGGGCACGTTTTCCTCCCCAAGGACCCAAAAAGAGAGAGCTGTGAAATAACGCGTAGGTGCGGCGTCGATGTGCATGTGCCAATGTGCTTTATACAAGCGCACATTTCTTCCTAGCGCACACACACTCTTTATATACTCAGGAGCAGTGCAACAACAGCACATCACTACTATCTCTAGATGCGGAAAGTGAAAACATTTCACAACCCTGCCCCCCCCCAAAAAAACAACCTTTTTTGCATTTTGAAGATAAACTGAAGTTTCAACACAGCAGGCTTTTTTTTTTTTTTAACATCAAAGTCATGACACGTTTATTTAACAGAGCACTCAGGGCAGAAAGCAGCCGCCTAATGGAGTTGAGATTTGTAAGTTCTTTCCATCTCATCTCTACCCCCCTTCAATGTTCTTTTCACCACAACACTTTGTCTTACAGATAATGTGAATGCATTTGCGCCTACTGTATATTGCTAGCCATAGACAAATGTAGATCTTAACACTGTGGGTCCATCCCCATCAGTGTGGGTTACGGGCAAGTGTGATCAATTGAAATTAGGTTTTTGAGTTACATTTTAAAGGCCTGATGAGGTACTAATATGATGTGATTACAAGAAATACAGAAGGGGAAACAACACAGTTTTCTACTTTCTTGAACGCTCTTCCTAGTGATAGTCTCAGAAAATGTTTTGGTGGAAACTATGTTGCAATGGTGAGAAGGGCACAATTGTCATTTATGTAGCCAAGGACTATATTACAGTTTTTACCTGCCTGGCACCATGTTGCGAGGAAAATCAAAGAATATCACATTAAAAAAATATCTAAAAAGGAACCCCCAAAAAAAAAAAAAATCTGATTTGTTAAAAGGTTTGTAAGCTCACTTGAGGTGCTTTACGGCCTTTTCCAAATCATAGCTGATGTGCAAAATGTTTCATGAAAAATAAAAAGCCAACAGTTCGCTGACTAAGCTGTTTCGTTGTTGCGTCTAAAAGTCGCACTCCTCTTGGGCAATGCCAGCTTACCTTCAAGAATTATTCTAACCTGCACAATTTTTCACAGTAATTTCTGAAATCCTCTCTCCATTCTGGTGCTGGCCTTGTTTACCTCTACTATGACATAACTTTATGTGTCCTAATTCATTCTGACTAACAGCCTCAACGGAGACACAGTGGTGGCTTAGGTGAATTTTCAAAAGTTGACTTAAAATGTCAAAGGAGACATTACTATTTGGCCTCTTTGGCAGTTCAGTCACTATCCCTGTCAGTGAAGTCAGTGAATTGTAAAATATATCTATATATATATATATATATATTGTGACAGAACTATAATTTTAAGATCAAGAGGGAAAAGGGCACAGAGTTATTTGAATACACGAAGTGCAGATGTCTTTGACCCAGCAACAGCAGTTTATTAATAGCCACCTGCTCATGCATTTTGATGCACCCTCAGAGTTCTTGATTCCCTCTTCACTTCCACTTCCCTCTCTCTGTTGCTGTCAACCGAAGCAGACACAAGCCATCTCTCAAACCACTGTTTCATTTCTCTCCATTAGAAGGACGTTGTGTGCATTAGGTCAAGTTTGATTGAGATTGATGTTGCTGTGAAGCCCTTTTATTTACCACACCTCTCGTTAAAAATTGGCAAGAACCGCTCTGTCAATTAGACGTATGTACTTTACAAGAACTCTGTTGTTTCCACAGACAGGAGTCACTCTAACCACTAACATGTGTCTTTGGTCAGCTTGTGACTGAATGATGGATGACAACATGTGAGTCAAGTGGGCTTTGTAAAAATATCATCTTGAGATCTTCGCCCGTGTGTCCCCTACAGAAGCTGAAGGTGCTGTTTGCAGTGGGCTGCGATGGAGAGGTCAGCGAGCCCCTGGAGGTCAATGCACTAAATTGCGACACAGTGGAGCAGCTCAAACAGAAGATACTGGCCAGCTTCAAGAACAAGTTTGGGTTTCCCTACTGCACACCCATCAGGGAGCTTTGTGTTGGTGAGCTGAAAGGGGTTTTAAGGGGCAACCTGAAGAGATTTGGGGCAATGGGTGTTTGATTTGTGGCAGTCAGCACCTATACATTAAGAATACACTTGAAATGAGAACAAAGTGCAAGTTAGACCTACCTATACATACCTAATCTGCTAATTAAGCGGTAGACAAAAGGGTGTGTGGTGCACTAATTCTGGCATGAGCAATGTTGTCGCACTTGTGCACTTCCTGGAAGTCAAGCCAAGTCAGATTTATTTATAAAGCCCATTTCATATGGCAAGCGTAAACTCAATGTGCTTAATGTGCTCAATGTGAAAGACCATTTCTTTGCCAATAAGAGGGATCAACAACCTTTAGGCCCAACCTTCTCCTGGCAGTTAAATATATGGAAAAACATCTTCAAAATGGCAAAAAACCAATCCAGTTGCCTTAATTTAACTCTACACAATGCAGCCAATTAGCTTCTTTCTGAATGAGTTTCCCATTGTAATAATTAGACTGAGTGCCAAGGTCTGTTTTCTCATGTCAGAGTATCAGAAGAATGGATCGTTTGTCCCTCTCGAGGAAGTAGACGCAAGCTCAGTGGTCATTGGGGAGGTGACAATGCTCAACACGCTAAAGCACTACCAGGTGAGAAATGCCCGCAGGTCTGACATGGATTTCCTTCTCGTCTAAAGGCTGTTGAGGACGCTTTGTTCACCTCGCATTTCCATCAAACTTTGGGGTTTCTTCAAGGGTGGACAGCCAAATTGCACAAAGTGTGATGGAACTGGCATATAGGACTGTGGAAGGAACAAGCACAGAAGCACACAATTGGAGACAAAGCTGTCTAAAATCTTTTGTACTTTAAAAATGTGCCAATAAACAACTCATCCTTCCCTGAGTGCATCAACTCAATTGAATTTGGTCTGACAAGAGTTAAGTCATCTTAGTGAGAGAAGAATTTTTGTATAAAAATAAGGAAACAAAGTGCTTTTTAATGGCTGGGTAATCAGATCATAGTTTTATTGTGTCCATCAGAGAACAATCGGAGCGGGGGGTGAAATGGACTCTATAGTGACTTGCGTTGTGAGGTGGTGGTCTGGGCTATGTCAGGAAGTGACAGCAAGAAAGTAAAAAACTTAGCTTAACGCAATTAGTTCAGGGAGACACAATGCAGAAGTGTTGAAATTGTCAAAGCACCAGTTCTGGGAAGATAACCTTTTTTTTCTTCTATTTTTTAGAATATAACATTCAGCAGTCACACCCAACTCCACCAGAGACTTAAGATAGATTATTTCAAGCACGAGCCTGTGGTTTTCTGTTCGCCACTCAAAGTGTCTAAAGTAAAGGGCAGCGTTTTAATTTATTGCTGCCTCACCACATTTATAGCCGTGTTTTAGCAGTGTTCTCTCTCTTTTTTTTTTAAAGCTAACACTGCATTAGCAGTCTTGTTAAAAAAAAGAAAAAAAAGAAGAAGTTACAAGTAGGAAGAAAATGTCAAAAATGTATGTTTTTCTGTGTTTTTGCAGGTTCCTGATGGTGCGACAGTCAAAGTGCTCTCTCGGAAAACTCATCCCCCTCTAAGTCCGCAAGGAAGTCTGATGGGTAAGAGAGTGTGGAAGCGTGTCTCGACATCTGTTTGAAATTAGAATTTGGACAGGGTGATACGCATGCAGGTGAGAGTTTAATCTGCAGTTACTTTTTAAATAGTTAATCTGGCATTGGAACTGGAATCTGTGGGGATATCATTAACCTTGCAAACCAGAAAATGAAAGCATTTTCACTCGACTGCAGTTTGAGTCTAGTGTCCAGCTTCCGGCCAGCAACCGATACTTGTTGCCCTAAGAGAGCCCAAAAAAGAGGAAGAAAAAAAAGGCTTTTCTAGGTCAAAAATCTGTTTTCGCTTCTCCTGACTGGCTTCCAAGGTTTGCTACCCTTGCTAAAAGCATTTCTGTACACTCTTAACCATATAGGAGATGTGAAGAAAAAAAAATAAGCAAAGAATGTAGGCACGTTTCACCAGGCCTGTTTCGTTATATTTCTTCAAGAAACACACAAAATACAGGTGACTGACTAGCAGCCGTGTTCCAAGAAAAATGCATGTGGGAAGCATTGCATTTAGCTGAGAAATAAGTTTTATACAGAAACAGTAAAAAGTATCTTGATGAACACAGAAACTAAAAGCTTGATTGCTAAAGTGATGACTGTATGCTGTTGCCGCTAAGCTCTGTCCATGTGTTTTCCTTCAGATGATGAGAATTTCTCGGGGAAGTACTTCCACTTGGTAAGATCACTGTTTAATAATGTCGGCAGTTGTGGTGGGTAGTTTATCAAACTATTGTCCTGTGTCGCTGTGCATTGGAATGGCGCTCCTCTCCAGATTGATCCCGAAGACGTCGAGGACCAGAGAACGAACCCGGAGAGGAAGAAGCTTAAACTGAAGGAAGTGCACCTCACCAAGCTGCTCTCCACTAAAGTGAGAGGAACCAAGCGCATACACTGTTCATATGCAGAACTGATACAAAGACACGCCTTAGTAACGCAATGAACAGTAGCAATATTTCTGCAGGTTGCCTGACGCATTAATGCAGACCCACCTCACTATCAATATGAGTTCTTGTAGCTTGTGTACCTCTACACAAAAACACAACACATTTATTAATCAACCTCTATATCACAGATTCCCCATCAGGTAGGCGACACCCATTTGGCTGTTTTTAAAATGCCCCATCTCTGTCTCCTCGAAGGTGGCGGTGCACTCATTCGTGGAGAACCTGTTCAAATCCATATGGGGGGTGACGCACTGCAAAGCCCCACTGACTGTCAAATACTTCTTCGACTTCTTGGACGCGCAAGCGGACAACATGAAGATCAACGACCCCGACGTGTTGCACATCTGGAAGACCAACAGGTGGGGCTGTGCGATCGATGTGGGAATTGGTGAATGGCTCAGCCGGACGAGTTGAAAGGTTTTCCAACCTGTTTTGATTCTCCCGCTTCGCAGTTTGCCGCTTCGCTACTGGGTCAACATCATCAAGAACCCTCAGTTTGTGTTTGACATGGAGAAGACGGCCCACCTGGACGGCTGCCTGTCCGTCATCGCCCAGGCCTTCATGGATTCCTTTTCCCTCAGTGACGCTCAGCTGGGGAAGGTAAAGCCTGTGTAAATGTCTGGGTAGCGGGAGGAACGGGCGGCTGGAGAACAGTATAGAACTTTGAAACGTGTGTGTTCCAGTATGCGCCGACCAACAAGCTCCTCTACGCCAAAGACATTCCCAAATTCAAACAGGAAGTGAAGAGTTACTACCAGCAGATCAAGGACCAGTCGCCCATCACGCCGTCAGAATTTAAAGGCTTCCTGCTGGAGGAGTCCAAGGTAACGTTCACTACACAATCTAGTACGCTACTGCCTTGACCAGTTCAGTGGTTCACCCAGGAGTAGAGTGTCCACCCTTAGAATGGGATCTTGTGAGTTCAATGCCTGGCCAAGTCATCCCAAACACTATAAAAATGGCACCCATTGCCTCCCTGCTTGGCACCCAGTACTTACCCAGTAAGTATTAGTATTACACCCAGTATTAGTAAATGTCACATCCTTTGGGATGTGACAATCAGAGGGACTTTAACCTTTAGTACCAGGTTGGTCACCTTATTGCTTTGAGAACTGCCTTCATTTTTGCACCATCGAGTAGATGCAACATTCCTTTCAGATTTCGATATTGATGGCAGCATTGCACAGATTCAATTCCACCACTTTTAGTGCAAAGACCACTGGTTTGCTCCAGAAGACAATTTGAAATGATTCAAACTTTGCAACATGGTCAAAAATGCATGTCAGTAATAACAATATATCTATTTAAATGGGACAGATCCATGCTTTCATGTGATTCACAGCAAATGTAGTCCGTTGCGTTGCGTTGCGTGAGAAATTGCGACTCATCAGATTAGGCAATGTGTTCCCTAAACGTCTAATGCGCAATTTTGATGACCCCGTGTCATCTGTTGCCCTAGTTTCCTGTCCTTATCTGACTCTGACAGCGTGTGTTCCTCAGCTGCTGCCAGTACACATTTTTTTCACCAAGTGTTATGCGTTGTACGTTTAAGAGATGCTCTTCAACGTGTTGTGACACGTTATTTGACTTCCTCTTCCCAAACCATCTCAGAGTCCTTTGACCCTTTGCATCGAAAATATATATATATTTTTAAACCCAGAGCGATGTGGCTTACTGGATACTTCCTTGTTTCCATTCTCTGAGTACCCAGTAGATAAGCAGTTTGTGAAGCCAGCCTGTCTGGCATTTAAATCTTGTTCCGTACCCATTCCCGATTCTCTGTTTAAACTTCACCACGTCTGGAGGCACCGGGCAGCTGCCCTGGATTGGCTGACTAGATATCCGCCTCAATGTCCAGCGGAACAGGTGCACCCAATGGAGTGACCGGTGACCGTGTAACCTTCCGCTAATAATTAAGCTGGTGCTTGCTGTTGTTTCAGAAACATGAAAACGAGTTCAACCAGGCCGTGGCCCTCAGAGATCTCTACAAATTCATCCAGCGCTACTTGAAAGAGGTCAGTTCTCCCCATCTGTGTATGAAGCCCTGCACCTACTGTATGTCACGGCGTTCGCAAAACCTATTAGGCGAAACAAATAGAGACTAAGACATTCTGAAGGTCAAATTTTGAACCTTTTGCACAACACACTGTATCTCAATTACCACCCTTGTTGCATCACTACTTTTAAGTGTTCAGGGCACGAAGCTCAGACTCAATTTAGCCGTCGTCTGTGTCAACTGTCGACATGAAAATACAACTCGTGTCTGCGCACCAGAACAGCTCAAGATACTGAAATACTGTACATGGGTAAATACAAGGGGGTTGCCAGTTTCCCGCACCAACACTCTGATTAACCTTGTGTGATGCACAGATAAGGTAGTTTCTGTTCCTGTTGCGTGTTTGGTTTTGGTTGCACTTTTACAGATAACTCAAAGGTGCCTGACTGTGTTATTTCTTTGAATTTCTACAAATGTTTTCTAACCGTATGTGAAGTCATTTTTTTCAAATCTTTTGCTACCTTGACTCTCTGAGATCTGATGGTGAACTGCAGTTCAGGAAAATTGCCCTTTGTGATGTCATCAAGCACACACACACCCGTTATTGAGACCACCTCAGCATTGTCATTTTTGTCCCCTTTGAGATATGTGGAAAAAGAAGCTAAAGTCACATTTTGGCTGGAGGCTGTAAACAAAGGGCTAAATGTGCTTTTTTTTAAATTCTTCACAGAACCCCTTTCTAGAATAATTAATTGTGGTGGTGTGGGTTAAAATATGACAACGCTCCAAATTTAGGTGTAATATAGTTCATTTTAAATGAACATACCTGAAGTTTCCTCATCAGATTTTCATTTGCAATCTTACATGTTGTATCTGTTATTTATTCATTTCTTGAAATTTTGTGCAGATAAAAGAGAAACTGGACCAAAACGGCGCCCCGACTGAACTGACGGAGCAATTACATCATGTCAAAACCTTGTTCGATCAACAGAAAAGTTGCTCCTGGGACTGAGCTGCCACCTTCTCACTTTTCACTTAAAAAAAAAAAAAAAAAAAAAAGTCACCTGGAGAAGACGGTTGGACTTGCCGTGGAGGCCAATTCATGGTTCGGAAGGACATCAGACTCTGATGACTGGAATTCCAGGAAGCTTTTAGCATTAAAACTGTTGGACCCGCTTAACTCAAGGAAGTGAGGAAGGGACACACGTGCACAGTAACCTTTCTTTAAAGAACTTTAACTGAATGCAGTCGGGCTCCGTCCTGCATCTGATGGACTCCAGTTCAACTCTTCTTCTTGTTTTTCAAAATACACAAAAATTAAAAACACACACCAGATTTTTACATTAAGTTTTTTTTTTTATTGTTTCAATACCGTTCAAGTGTACAGAAACTTGTGCAATTCACAGGTAAACCTTTCCATCGATTCAACTGTACAAAAATCTTGGTTTTAATAAAAAACAACTGTACAAGTGGTTAAATACAATTTATACAAAAACCCTGAGAGCGCACTATGAAGTACCTGTGATAGTGCTGTAGTCAAGACCGCATCAACCGAGACCAAGACATTATCAAGACTAGAGAGCATCAAGATCAAGACAAGACCAAGACTTCATATATCAAAGAAAATTAACAGAACCGGAAATAGCAGGGTATCTTTTAATCATTTTTTTTTTTCACATTTTGCTGCTTTGCCAACTATTTTGAACCATTAAAAAAAAAAAAAAAAAAAAAACTTTGCTTTTATAAAACTAAACAATAAATTAACTAGGAATGAGGGGTGTGTCACTCTGAGTGTCACAAACAAGGGCGTAAACGGCAGCAGCTGGATGCTTTTCTGTTATTATCCGTCATTGTTGTGCTGTTGGCTGAGTCTTGACTTGTCTTGATGAAAAATCCTGAGTCCACTCAGTCTGAGACTGAGAAAAGAGTGACTAAAAATGCCTCCGAGTCCTTAAAAAGTGGTCTCAAGGCTGGTCTTGAGACCAAGATCAATCTCGAGTGCTACAACACTAGCCTGTGACAAATGCAGACACGCGATGCTTTCACTCCGCTGAAGTCCTCGATGCCGTCGGCTGCATAAGTTCATGCGGCGGCCGTCAGTGGCCCGAGGGGGGCGAGTGCTCGCGCTCCTTCTGCCCCAGAGATCCCAGTTCCTCCAACTGCTGCTGCTGCGCCGTGTCCAGGTCCTCCAGCCTCTGGCGGAGCAGGGACAGCTCCCTCTGGTGCTGCTCCTCCTACCACAACAATGGCACTTAATGACCTTGCCAGGCAAAAAGCCACCTCTACGAGGTGATGGGGAGGTCGTGAGCGTGCCGACCTCGGCCACTTTTGTTCTTATCGTCCCTTTTACACATTTCATTTGCCGCACTCCGTCCAAGTAAGGTTACACAGGTTCATTTGTTTTTATTTTTAAAGCCTGCCTGTTCTGTGCACTTCTTGTTGTCCAAAATGTTATTTACAGAAGTTCAGCTTCCTAGAAGCTCAGCTGCTGTGTGGTAAGCTAGGTGCGAGACTGCTCACTGTTTCCACCTCCACCTCTGCCAACCATACACTGTCCGCTTCCTGCTGCTTGTTGTTGTTTAACACCTCGAAAGTAATTTTTAGCTTGCTGTCGGTTGTTGCCACGATTTTCACAAATGCACCTGCTGACGTCTGCAAGTTGGGTTTCCAAGTCCATATTTTTGGATCTTGCGGGGTTTTTGAGCGTGTGAGAAAGTGTGAACATGCACGTTTGCCCAATAATTGGTGAAGTAGGAGAAATTTGACTTTCATGACAGAAACTTGTTCATGAAGTGTGGGGAAACATGACTGGTAGCAACAACAGATAGGTGTCAACCAATAGGGAGGCCAAAATTATAATGTTCCCCTTAACAGTTCAATTAACTAATGCTTGAGCAGCCATGATGTGAGCTTGCTGAGTCGTGAACTTCCAAAGCCGCTATTTGCTCCTGGTTTATTACCTATCGTATTTTACCTACGTGTGTTCAGTGGTTTCAGTGCGCAACTTCTCTGTTTTGGTTGATCAGCACTTTTACTGCTGTGTTACCGGCACCGTTCGGAAACTAATCAGTTCAGTTATGTAAATAGACAAGTAAGAAATCTTTCTGTGTACCAGTAAATCTATCTATCTAATCTTTATCCATCTATCTATCCAATATATATCTCATTTCACAACCTAGATATCGGCGGCTTGTAGCCCGGTGCGGTTTATATATGTACATTTCCATTTTTTAAAAAAACTTAGTTGGTGATGCTTATATTGAGGTGCGCTCTATAGTCGGGAAAATACGGTAATTGCACATTTCAATTTAACCATTATGTATGTGGCTTGCACTGCCATCCACTGACAAAACTGGTGCATTTATTTTTCATAAGGTGGGAAGAAATTGATGGAATTCGGGCAAAAGATGCTCACCGGTACATTGGATAATGGGTCCCCAGAGCCGAGGAGGTGGAAGGGCGCAGGGTAGGACGCCATGAAGGCGGGGCCGGAGCTGTAGGCTCCCTGTCCGCCCAAAAGGAGGCGCTGGAACTCGTTGTGTCGTCGCTGCAGGTCCTTCAGCCTTCGGCCGAATTGTGCCTGTTCCACCGAGGAAGACAACCTGAAGAGAAAACCAACATGTGTTGTGATGGACCCATAACAGTTTTATTCAGCCCCTTTATTACCTTGACCCTTTAAACGCCAGAAGTTTTTCAAGAAAATATTCAATTTTGATATCAAGATTTCAAAAGGCTGTGACTTGAAATTGGTTAGAGATAAAGCCAGACTGTAATTGAGAAAAATCTTCAGTATGACGAAAACTTTGTGAAAGGAGTAAATGTTTTTTTGTTTTGTTTTTTGTATTGTGTCAGATGTCAGGGGTCTGTATGTCAGATCCCTGTCTCCACAATACCCCACAGGCTCATCAAAATGTTTTATCCACTTTTGATAATTTTCCACATATCTCAAACAGACCCAGCCATCATCACTGTAATTTACAGGGTGACCATGAACATCCCTGCTGCCTCCACCGGCACTGGCTGGGCGTTTCCTCCCTCAGCTTCTACCACGTTGATCAGTAATTCCCCCATTTTTTTCATTCTCACGCCCTCTGTCACCATTAGCGGTGTCTTGTGCACTTCTCAAAACCTCTCGGCAATGTATTCTCGGTCAAATTCACTGTCTTTCTCTCTCTCTCTGCTCCCACTACAACAACTTCCTTGTCTCCTCGACTGAGGCTTCCTCTTTATTTATACTCCAAAGTCTGAATATAAACACCCCCACAAATGCTGCTCAGATTGAAGCCACAGGTGTCTGCCATCTCCTGGTGTAAAGTGGAAACTACTTTCAGCACCATATTTACAGCTATGGCCTGTTTAATTCAGCAATGACGCGTGTCGCAATTTTGCAACCATGGCGCCTGAAGGGTTAATATGAATTCAACAGACACCTGTAGCCATTTATTAAAGGTAAATAGGCATTTCGTAAATACGAGTTTTCAACTAGAAACAGCTATACTTAGAAAACGATGACAGCAAAACCACATGCACATCAATGCAACAGGACAAAGGCGCTTCATGTATGGTATTGTGAATTACGGGAAAAAATGGAACTGGCAGGTCGGCAGCTTCTCTACCGTAATGAACACTAAATGTGTTTTAGATTGTACAGTCTTAGGCCTCTGAAGTAACAAAGCTCTTGATTGGTCATGAAATATTCATATATATCACTGCCTTAGAAAATAAAAATCAAGGGGACTCATTGAAAGGGGATGTGATGTTTACTTGTTGGCTGCAGAAGCTTTCAGTTCCAGCTCCTCCATCTGTGCCGACAGCAGCTGGATCTTATCCCTCAGCCTCCTCTCGGTGTTCTCCGTCTTTGTTTTCCTCTGTGCACGCGACAAAGTCAACAATTAGTCATCGCACTCAACTATTAATAATTCCACCCACCACTTGTGAAAAGCGAAAATATAACACAATATAGACCAAATTGGAAATAATGCTGTCTCAACTTTGCACGAACACCTTGGACCACGACCACAGGACGAATGACTGCCGACAACCACAAGGTAGGAAGTGTACAGTGTGTTGCTTGTTAAAAAAATAAAAGCACTATTCCAAAGACACAGGGGTGACCAACCTTCTTCTGAGCCGCTGCTGCCCTCTGCAGCTTCTCCTTGGCCTGGGAGTACTTGTGCTGCAGCTGGGCCTCTCGCTCCTGCAGCTCGTGCTTGTCCTCCAACCACCTCACCTGTTGGTCCTCCAGCAGCCTGGTGAAGAGATGGAGGAGTTTGAAAACTCTTTATTTTTTTGTTTAAATTGTGTCCGAGCAACAGACGGATCAGCATCTGCACCTCTCGGCTTCCTGCCGGCCCTTCTCCGCCTGCGCCTGGCTCGACCGCAGCTCCTCCCGCACTCTGTCCACCGTCTCCCTCAGCCGCTTGTTCGTCTCCATCAGGTCGCCTTCCGAGTGGGACAGTTTGCCCAGCTGGACGGCCTGCTCCTTGTTTTGCTGCCACATCAAACGCAAAAACAAAGTTAAACCGTCTCAGTGGAGCAGAGCCAGGGGTCTGATTGGCTACATAACAGAACAATTGAGAAAGTGAAAGTTTTGACGATACAGATGTCAAGAATTTCGAGTCGCCGCAACAAATCTAATCTGCGCAAATTAAATGATTCAGTCTAATTTAATCTCTGAGAATGAATTACGGAAAAACATTTTTTTAGGAAGTGCAACATTTAGATGGAGTGCAGGAGGTCAAAGAAACATCTGTTTGCCATTAGCTCAAAGACTCAGATTAGTCATGATAAAAATGACTTGGACTTTGGACATCATCTGCAGGAACCCCGTCAGCTGACCCGAGATATATTTCTCCCTGCCCCACCATGTTGGTTTTGCGCCGCAGGGATGTGATGTCAAGTTCATTATTGCCATACAACATGAGCAAAGAGGAAATATTGAATGCAAATGAGGACGCTCTTCATGCAGCAGCTCGGGCAAAAACTCACCTGCTGCAGGTCGGCGATCTCCACTCTCTGCCTCTCGAGTTCCTCCTGCTGAGAGCTCTGCTGCTGGAGTTTGGTCCTGCGAGAGCCGAAACACTTCAGTTCAGGAGTTGAGATCAAATTCAAATTCTGAGTTTGGATACTGTGGAACAGCATCTTTTGCAGCTGCATAAGATTTAGACTTCACTGTTACCCAAATTATATAGCAGTGAATTTGGGGAACAAAATCTTTCTTTGCATTGGCCTCCACAGTTGAATCAGGTGGAGGTACGAGGATAAACAGTAACTGTATATAGCTACTGTATGTATTATATATAACTATATGTACATAGATAAACAAAAATACATATCTCACACACACACACACTTTAATATATATAAAAACATGAGTGCAGATGTTTGACCTGAGGCCCTGCAGCTCCCTGCGAGCCGACTCCTCCTCCTGCTGGACTCTGCACAGCCTCTCCTCCCACTCCTCCCTCTGGGCGAGCTCTGTGGAATCCTGCAGCGCCCTCTGCTGTTCTGCGGCAGCGAGACGGTTCTCCAGCTCCAACCTGAGGACGCGCGTCGGTCAGAGTGGCGCTCAGGATGCAGAACGAGTGACCCCTCCTCCCCCGACGAGGCCTCCAAGTTCAAAAATCAGAGGGAAGCGATTCTTACTTTTCCTCGTGCAGAGCGGCGGTTTTGCGGAATTCTTCCTCGCGGGCCGACTGCACCTTCCGGACCGTTTCCCGCTCTTTTTCCACCAGGGCTTCCTTGTGTCGCTGCACGGCCGCCTTTAACAATTCCACATCCGTCTGCAGGACTGCAGCACATGCGGTGAAACCATCGCACGATGAGTATTATGCTGCTGCTTCAGAGGACGACTGTGCAATCAATAAGTTTCTAAGATGGCGCCGTGTCTGTTCTGTGACGGAGATGATTTCTCACCCTCCATTTGGTCCTGCAGCGTGTCCCTGTCCCGCTCCAGCTCGCCCTTGGAGCGGGTGCACTCCAGTTTGATGGTGGTCACCTCCAGCTTGTGCGAGTGCTTCAAACTATCAATCTGGCCAAACAAAAACATATGAACTGTTTGCGATCCACAGGCAGCGCCCCGATGCCTCCTGCAAAGAGCTGAAACGTGTCACGTCAGGTTTGCCTACCTGGCTGCTGAGCGAGGTGACCTCTCGCTCGGCTTTGTGCAGGCGACCAGTGAGCTGGCTGTTTTGCTCGTGGCTCAGCTGAAGCTCTTTCTCTGTCCGTTCCAGCTGCAGCCGCAAGGACTGCCGCTCCGACTGTTGCACAACAAAAAACAAATCAAGAAATCATCATCATCATCGTCGTCGTCGTCGTCGTCATCGTCATATCCTTTATTTAACCAGGTAGAAAAAAAACTATGAGATTAAAAATTTCTTTTCCAATGGTGACCTGGCCAAGAGGTTTGTCTGATCTACATTCAGACAAACATCACTGGAACACAGTACAAATGAAAATAACTGCTGGCTAAAACACCATCAGAACTCAAGGGTCGAGACTGGGACTGACAGGAATATAAAAGCAATAGCAAGTTCAGAGAGACACATTATTCTATCTTTTAAAGCGGATTTAAATTCAGCCAGGGTCATCGACCGTGACTATTTCAGGTCCTTTTGGAGGTCATTATAGGGCAAAGGAGCAGCATATTTAACACTTTAAGCGTCAGAATTTTTTCAAGAAAATATTCAATTTTGATATCAAGATTTCAAAAGGCTGTGACTTGAAATTGGTTAGAGATAAAGCCAGACTGTAATTGAGAAAAATCTTCAGTATGACCGTTGTGAAAGGAGTAAATGTTTGTTTTTGTATCATGTCAGATGTCAGGGGTCTGTATGTCAGATCCCTGTCTCCACAATACCCCACAGGCTCATCAAAATGTTTTATCCACTTTTGATAATTTTCCACGTCTCAAACAGACTCAGCCATCATCACTGTAATTTACAGGGTGGCCGCGAACATCCCTGCTGCCTCCACCTGCACTGGCTGGGCGTTTCCTCCCTCAGCTTCTACCACGTTGATCACTAATTCCCCCATTTTTTTCATTCTCACGCCCTCCGTCACCATTAGCGGTGTTTTGAGCACTTCTCAAAACCTCTCGGCAATGTATTGTTGGTCAAATTCGCTGTCTCTCTCTCTCTCTGTTCCCACTACAACCACTTCCTCGTCTCCTCGTCTGAGGTTTCCTCTCTATTTATACTCCAAAGTCTGAATATAAACACCCCCACAAATGCTGCTCAGATTGAAGCCACAGGTGTCTGCCATCTCCTGGTGTGAAGTGGTAACTACTTTCTGTTTAATTCAGCAATGACGCTTGTCGCAATTTTGCGAGAAGAATTTTGCGACCTAAACCCTAAAGGGTTAAAAGCCTTTTGGCCCAGTTTTGTTCTCACTTTTGTAACTAACATTTGTATGTTACCATTTCACCTCAAACCACATTCATTCACACAAGAGAAGGCCTGGTGTGTGTGTGTGAGTCTCACCTCCAGAGCTTTGAGTGCGGCCTGAGACTCGGACAGCTGTCTGATCTGGATGCGCTGGACGTTCTCGGCCTGCTGACCCGAGTCCTCCTTTTGGGCGCGAAGCTCGGCCACTTCGGCCTCCAGGCCCTTCAGTCGCAAGAGGAGCTGCGTTTTCTCCCTCAGCAGCGCCTCGGCTCGCTTCCCGTCACGCAGAGGGTCCGAGCTCTGGTAGTAAGCCACCAGCTCC
Organism: Thamnaconus septentrionalis; assembly: GCA_009823395.1. Classification (NCBI taxonomy): domain Eukaryota; kingdom Metazoa; phylum Chordata; class Actinopteri; order Tetraodontiformes; family Monacanthidae; genus Thamnaconus; species Thamnaconus septentrionalis. Next base: position 5,148,242 of record CM020502.1, read on the forward strand.
TCCTTATCCTTCTCCAGTCGGGCCATCTGACAACAGAAAGGGAGTCAATTTTTTCCATCTACTCATTTTTTAATCAGCATTTCTCCTGCACTCAGGATCGCGGGGGAGGCTACTGGAGTTGAAACCCAGACGTCTTGGGCTGACGGCAGGGTGATGCCTTGCACAACCCACCACTTTATTGTGTTGAGACAATCAGCTTTTTTGTTTTTTTGCAGAATTAAAAGACACAAACATCAAAAAAAAAAGAAGAAAAAAAGCAAAAAATGAAAAAGAGGAATCTTAAACTCTTCTTTTTAAGCGGTGCTGCTTTTATGTTCTGTTTTTATTGAGTATATATCGAGGATGCACCATGTATGATGACTAAAAAGCAAATTCAAGTCAATTCAATTCAAAGAGGACTAAAACGTACCTCTGCCTCATGGCGAATGCGCCGCTCTTCCAGCACGCGGGCGTTCTCCTCTCGCTGGTGCTCCAGCTGGGACCTGAGGAAGGTGCAGTCGTAGCGCAGCTTGTTGTACTCGGACCTGTACTTCTCTGCCTCCTGAAAATGAAGAGTTCAGAGCTCGCACGTTAGCCACACAAAGGCGCAATCAAGGCGAGGAAATGAGCCACTTAAACCCAGCAAAGATTTTGAGATTTAGAGGCTTTCAAAAGGCAATCAAGACTGAGTCATTGCCCCATTGCCATGGACGCAACAGTTAGAGCTGCTTGGCACTTTGAAAGACTTGATGAAGATTAGGATAAAAGATGTAAGCTAATGCCCATCCACACAAAAAACATGCAGAATTCAAGACAATACAAGAAAAGAATATTTCAGATTGCTTAGTTATTATTATTATTATTATTACTATTATTATTTTTTATTATGAGGCAAAATTACATTTAGATTTTGAGCGCATCTGTAATTATTAAAAGAAGAATACATGCCAGGATTTTTTTTAATCACAGAAAAACACTCTGACCTCCTCCAGTTTGTTGAACCTATCTCTGACTGGAGCCTCCATCTCCTGCTGCACCTGGGCTCGGAGCAGCTCCAGCCGCTGCGGAGTCATCACCTAATCCACAAAGCACATTATTTAAATAAATGAGACCACTTACACAGATAATATTTCATGTTTGCTTTTTGTTAACCAACAATCCAAACAGAACCCTTGTGGGCGGCGCTTTACCTGCAGTCGAAGTTCTTCCACCTCTCTGGTTTTGTCCAGCAGGTCGCCTCGCAGCTCGGCCAGCAGGAGCTGCACTTTGTCCTGCTGACTCTGCCTGTCGCTGCGCAGGCGCCTCACCTCACCCTGAACCCGGGAGTGCTCATCCTGCAGGCTGCAACCAACGGAAGCGAAATTGGATGTTTTCACCACATTTCTCAAAATAATAAACAAAAATAAGACAGTAAGGCAAATAAGCTGTGCTTGCCTCGCATGCTCGGCCTTCAAAGTCTGGTAGTTGGTCCTGTGGCTCTCACACTTCATCCTCTCGTCGATGAGCATCTTCTGCAGTTCCATCTCTGCCCCCTCCAAGCCAGTGGACAAACCCAGCATGCTGGCTGCAGACTTCCCCATCCCAGGCTCCAGGTTGGGGAAAATGTGCCCCGACTGGCCAAGGGTGGAGGAGGTCATGGCAGCTGTTCAGGGGAAGCAGCAGGAGTTAAAGAGAAAAGGCCCAGAGATCCAGACAAAGGAACTGCTGTGCCGGAACCAGAGGAAAGAGACTCTGCGGACAGTGAAGTTAGCGTTCTAACAGTGAGGCGAGTTGCTGCAAAAAAACACAAAAGGGCCCAGCGTTGGTTTTGTTGTCAGTTAGTTACCATGGAGGGACTTTAAGGAGAGTCCCCAAGCTACTTATTAAAATCACAACCTCTTAGCAAGGCTCTGAATCAATCTCAAGTGATTAAGTAGGCACTGTCCCCGGCTGCTGGCTCTGCTTTGAATTCAGTTGGTCTGATTTCGTCCCCATTAAGCATGTCCGTCTCCTTGAGCGTAACGAAAATGGCAGCTATTAACGGGTCCGCAACATCAGTTGTGGTTAAGAGGTTGTATAATTAAAAACGGGACAATCATCGCTGTTTATCAAGTGTTTTGAAAGCATACTGCATACGTTGCGAACATAAAGCCCCGAGACTGCATTTCAAGCAGACGAAGGTTCCGGAGACAGTTAAATAATACATCTGCTGCGAGTGTCAAGCGTAGTTTTTGAATGACCCGCTCTTTGTCCCGCGTTGAGCAACAGCGCGATAGTTGGACCGCTAGGCTGCTTAGCTGCGTTAGCTGGCCCTTCACGGGACGCCTTGCTGTCCGCTACATGCAACATATTTTCTTGAGGGCGCAGTGCAACAGACCTAAGATACAAAATGCATCATTATCGCATATTAAAACATTGATAGTTTTCGTCTAAAACATTATTATTGACTTACAGTGGCAGGACAGACGGCAAGTTAACTCTTGTAGCTATTAGCATTAGATAGCTAACGATGAATGCATAGACGTTAAGCATAAGGGACATTAGCTTGCTACAAGGGTAACAGATCCGCCGTTAAAACACACATTTGCATTTCCTTGGACCAAAGTCAAACCTCAAAAACACTTTAATAACTATTCATAAATAACGGACTGTCGAGTTCCACTTACCTCTCAATAAGCTGTGACTCCACAATTTCTTCCTATCCACTCGAGTGGCTACTGGCTAGCCAGCGCTAGCTAGCCAATAGGTAAACTACAAACTGCAGGATTATGGGAATAGATATCCGCCAACTGCGGCTCTGCAGGTGGAGAAGGGGGCTCGTGTGAGTACGGTACAGCAGTCAGTGTTGTTCATTGCAATAGTAAAACGGATTTGGTGTTTTTCGGGTCAAAGAATAAATTAATGCAGGGTTGAAAATGAAATTCTCCCACGTCTTTTCTGAGTAATTACACTGATCGCTTTTGGTCATATTTATTACAGACAGTCTGGCACACACCCTTAATCAATTTAACATTTGCGTTGTGACAAAAATCATATCCTGAAATTTTGTACTGTTAGCATCAGAGATGTATGACTGAAAACACAAAAATCTAATTATCGCTAAGTGTGGGGGAAATACTATGTATATATATGATATATGTCAAAATGCCATAATCATATCAGTACGTCTGCATCTGCAAATCATAATAGTAAACAATTGCTTAGTGTGTTATACAACCACACGCTTTGAGATTTTTGTTAAATCATTTCTAAAAGCAAGAAAAAAATAGTTTAGTATGGCGCTTTAATGCGTTAATAGAAATTGGGCTTTATTCTGAAAAGACCTCTCCTGAACAAGCTGTTCATTTTTCATACATTAGTAGAAATGACAAGGCTTTCTCCTTACTTGAACAGCTTGTCAACACCATGCCACTGTCTTGGATACAATAATATACTACAATTGGATTTAAACTTGTTTGTCACATATTAAAATATGCAAAACATTCACCATGTTAATGATGACAGACAGCATTTTTGTCAAGTTAAAAAGAGCCCAACATCAATATGAACCGTTTTCAATGACAACCAGAATTAGCGTTTTACTTTTTTTTTTTTTTTTTGGACATAATCCAGCCAGGTTGCTTAGGGTCTGCATTACATGCTACCACAAGTTGAAGATGTTTGTAATAATCCAGCACATACTAATAATGCTCCTACTCAGACGCAATGATGTGGTCAAGCAAGAGACTGTACTAGTGTACAGGTGAATGTTTTAATGGAATGTATATAATTTATGTGACTTCTTTCATAACAAAGATGTTGTGTTGAGAGCATTAAATAGTTCACACTATAAAAACAGTGTTTTTCCTTATAAACGATAAAAAAAAAATAATAGAGGAAACGTGAGAAAACTGTAAAGTTAAAAAAAAAAGTACAAAAAAGGATCTTCCTAATGTAGCATCCAATTTTACAGGATTACAGGAACTTCAATGCCCCACTGTCAACAAACCTGTTCCTTTCAAATTCTGCTGATGACATCAAAAGGTTTTTGTAACAATTTCTGAAGAGGCTTCATGCAGAAATATAACAAGAGTGTAATACTTTCCATCACGTTTTATAATACCGCGTACACAACACTTTCCTAGCTCAAAAAGATGTAATGCCAAAACGCACTTGGTTGTACATACAGGGATCCAGATAAATACATAAAAAAAATAAATTATCAAAACTATTGAGGAAATATATACAACATGGCCATCGTCCCGAGTGCGTGATACACTTTTCCAAAACCAATCGTCAGTGGTCCAAATATTTTCAACTGGAGCTGTAAGAAGTATAATGTGGGGGAAAAAACAACATAACATAACATTACATATACTGACATCACTGTATATACCAATTCATATTTAGATGTGAAGTCATGGAGGTTTCATTACTTACCTGTCAGCAGCATCCTGGTCAGCATCCATCATGTTATCTGCTCTGGAGGCAGGCCCTCGCACTTTCCAGGGATCTTAAACAAACAGACAAACAGAAAGTCTGTGGTCAGTTTCTGCCCGCGAGGGAAAACCAGGCAACGGAACGGAAAGTTTCGCACAGCCGAGCTCCAACACCTTGAATCCAGCGGATCTGCGTGGCCGGGCCGTAGCCCTGCTCGTTCTTGGCAGCGATGCGGAGCACGACGGCTGGGCGGTTGGAGGCCGAGCAGTCGATGTGGGCGTTGTCCAGTTGGGAGGAGCTGACGGTGCAAGACATCTTGGTGCCGCGGTAGATCCTGATGAAGGCCATCTGGCCGGGGCCCTCGGCATTGGTGGAGCGGCTCTTCCTCACCGCCATGTACATGGAGTACTCCAGGATGCGGCCGGACGGAGCGGCCGGGGGCTCCCACGTGATGTGGACCGAATCGTTTGCCTGCACGTCGTAGAGGAGAGGGACGAACACAAACAGGAAACGGATCAGCGCCTTCGCTAAATTCTTCTAAGTTCGGTTGCAGTGAGAATCACCAGATTAATAATGGGCAATTCCATTTAAACTTCATCGCAGCCCCAAGTGCAGAGAAGGCATTAGCAGAAAATGAATAGCCAACTCAAATCCTAATACTGAGGTGTCAGTCATCCACCTTGCAAGCCTCAAACAGAAAGCATTTTCCAAAAGGCGTAATGATTATATGACTTTCACGACCAGGACATCAGAACAAACAATGAGGCAGCAGCTGCAGTGTGCACACTCACTGTAACAATAGAAGCCTCGAGCAGGACCATCGGGCGAAACAGGCGTCTGATTGGTTGGTCGGAATACGCCACTCACCTTCCAAATATTTGCGTCTCCATTCAAAAAGTTTTCAATGGGCTCTTTATGTGTATGTGACGTCTACATGCCTTCCATCTAAAGACCGAGACGACCTGGTGCGAAAGGTTACTCTTGCATATCCTGTACGTGTCACCTTGGTGATCCTGACAGCAGAGGGCGCTCCGGGGAACCCGGGCTGGCAGGTCTTGAACTCGCTGACCGGGCTGAAGACTCCCTGTCCTAAGCAGTTGATGCCGGCGACTCTGAACCTGTAGGTCAGACCCGGCGCCAGTTCCTGCTTCTCTCTGCCCTGGTAGTCCTGGGGCCCGGGAAGCTTCCTCTGTGGGAACAGAGGAGCACAGTTGGAAAAAAAACAAAAAACAAAAAAAACCCTGCGTGATGGAAAACGTTGAATAAATCTACATACGAGTCGGGACATAAATGTAAATCTTACCTCTTTGGTATTCAGGGAACGGGTGTTTACGCTCAGAGCGGCGTGGTCGCTGTCGGCAGGCAGGAAGTAGTGGCTGACCTCCGAGAAGAGCGATCTGAACACGCCCACGTCGAACCAGACGGCTTCGTTGGGACTCTGCGAAATGCGGAGGTACGGAAGGGTTCATGGCGCGGCTGGGTTTGGAGCGAGTCGAGTGAAAGAGCTCGCGGATCAACAAACCTGGTTGGCGTGGGAGTAGAGCCCCGCCACCTTGTCAGCAACATCTGTGGAAGCAGACACACGGCCCCGAGTCAGCTCGACTACATTACAACCCCCTGTGAAATCAGTTTTACTCTATGGCATCAACCTCGTCCTCATCACCTGGAACATGCGTCCGCGCCGCTGACCTGCCGACGTCGGCCGCCGAGCTCAGCTGTCCGACACCTGCGAGTGAAGAGAGTGTTTAAAGCTGCCTCTTCCTCACTAAAGAGACCGGCACCGACTTCAGTTACTCACTGGAGTGGTCGTCATCGCACGCTGTCCCTCTCCAGGCGCTCCTCCCTCCCTGAGCCCGGGTCTCTGACGACCCGGATGAATTTAGTGCACTTTCCTGCTGAGAGGAATCCTGAGATGAATAAAAAATAGCAAATAAGAGGAAGAACTGCACAAAAAGAATTTAAAGGCCCGTTGTATGCGTTTGAAATCTTTGTTTTGTTTCATTTCGGAATACAGTGGAGCCTCACATGCAAACCCTGAGGATGAATGGGTGTTATAGTGCCCTTTGTGACATCACAAAGGGCACCCCCCGCCTTTAATCCCCATCACTGTGTTATAGCGCACACTTTCTGCAAAGCAATTGAACTGGAAGATGGACTTTTGCATTCTGGGGAGGACAGACTCTGCAATCAGAATCAGACGCAGCGGTAATCTGATTAAAAGTGTCTGTGGCTCTCATCAGAGTTTGTGGGTTTGTTCGAAAGAATTCTATCTACCTGAGCTGTTGATCTCACTTCAGTCTGAGGTGGATGGGAATTGCCAGCTGAAAAGAGAGACTTGGGGTCAGAATAATGTAGACGGCCGTGAGAAAATAATAGGATTTGCTCGTGTTCCCACCTGCCGAGTGTTCCAGCAAATCCATTCCACTCGGGTGGGCTGGTTTGCCCGCTGCGTCGCTGGCTGCCGGGTGCCGAGGACACACCGGCTGGATCTGCAGCAGATAGGAGTCCGCTGCCGCAAGGGGGCGCCACGCCACGTGAAGCATGCTGACGGTGGACTTGACCAGTAACACGGCTTCTGGGGTAGCTGGTCGGTCTGCGGAACATTACGGCATTTTAGTGGAACTGCCTGGACGAAGACGTCAAACAGGTATCGAACAGAAACGAGAGCCTCTCACCGGTCTCCAGGTACCACAGGTCTTTGCAGCACACCTGGTAGTTCCAGCTTTTGCGGAATCCGTCGCGGCCGCTCCAGATGTAGAGCCTGGAGCCGACGGCGGTGGCGCAGTGGCCCGCCCTGGCCTTGGGGTGGCAGGCGTATGGGTCCTCGCTCTGGGGGCCGTGGGACTGGAGCTGAGACTCAATGTCCTCGTGTCCCTCCGGGCCAAAGCTCTGCCAGCTCAGCGTGTCTGTGGCAGAACAGTCAACACAGATTTGATGTGAAAAAAATACACTGATTATTTTTTCATTTTCAGGCTGCACCTTGAGTGAAAACATCAACAAGACCAACTGATACTTCAAAGAAAAGACTGACCTAAATTGAGGACGTTTAGCGTGTTAGTGCAGATCCATTCAGTTCCCAAGGAATTGCTTTTATCCGACTCTGGAACAGGAATCCAGCCGCCAAAGACGTACATCCTGCAGACAAGGGGGAGATGTTGCAGTCACAAGCAAACATGCCGCGGTGCCGTGCTGTAGAAACGACATCCTACTTGTTTCCAATGACATTGGCGGAGTGAAGGCTTCGGGGGAGAGGCTTTGAACCTCTGGTGTGAAGACTTGACCAAAGCATCGTGTCTAATAACAGCGAAGATAAGAAATGATGAGAAAGTTTAAATAGCCCAAAGATAAAGAATTTGCAAAAGAATTACAAAAAAGGAGACTCTTACCGAGGTCCAGTTGCCAGAGGTCGTCCAGCCGTCGTCCCTGCATCCCTCCGAAGATGTAGAGTTTGGAGGAGCCGAGGCTACTGTAGGCAACGGCTGTGTGGGATTCCCGCGCTGACGGGCCGCCACCTTTCATCTCTGGAATGCTCCATCCTCTCGCTCCCGATACCGCCTGCAGCTCCAGCTCATAGAAGTCCCTCATGTATCTGGGGTGGGAGAAACGTTCGACTCGGTGAGTGAGAAGCTCGACGGTACAGCTGACCATGCAGCTAGCAGTGAGAGGTTAGGTCAGCTGAACAAACAAAACGGAGCGAAAGACAGGAGTTGAGATAAAGAAGAGTTGGTCCTGGTTTCAGGAGTTCAGGGTGTAATTTGAATGAACTGCCGTTGAGAAGGCTGGAGATAAATATCAGAGGCTTACGGAATGAACATAGATGAGAGCGTCACTAAAATATGCTGAATGGTCTGCAGAATAATAAAACTATTAAAGGGCACCTATGATGCTTTTCCACTTTTCTGAGCTTTAAAAACTGCTACAATGTTGAACCCTATCGTCAAACGATTGAAAATCGTCAAATAATGAGGTTCATGCGTTTGGACTTGAGCCCTGCAAATTGTTGGGCATGGTTCTAAACGCTCTGTTCACAGAGATTTTTTCAACACTGGGAACGCAATGACGTCATTGCGTGCCGGAGCTCCTTTCATGGCCAAGCTCAGACACACTCTCGGACTGGTTCCGCCCTCCCCGGCTCTGCCCCGGAAGTGATGTCGCAATGCGCTGCTCCAAGAAAATGTTTTTTCGGTGTCAGGGAAATTAAAAAATAAAAAATAAAAAATACCGAGCGACTACCGAAGCACCAAGGACCACAACCGTGGGAGTGGAACGAACAGAGAAAATGTTGGAGGTTTGTTCAGCCTAATGCGGATGCGATGGAACACCGGTCTGGTCGGCAACGGGAGTGAGACGGGCTCGACTCGGCCGGTGGACGACGAGAGAATAGTCAGCCACGGCAATGTTTGAAAACATGTATGAGGACTGTGAGTGTATTGAGACCTCAAGCAACATTAGTTTTAAGACTACTTGCAACGTACAACCGCTGAATCGTGTTGATGAACTGTTAGCCACCACCGCTAACTCCGCGCTCTGCTTGTGTTGTGTTCGCTGGCAGCGAAACTGAAGAGGCAGCGATTTTGACTCGCAAGTTTCACTCCTTATCGCGATGTTCACGCTGCCAGCATGTTAACATGGGTTGTATAGAGCTCCTCCTGCTTTGTGCTTTGTGTGGACGTAAGTTGTGCAGATATTCTTGTCTAATAATAAACGACTCTATGACTGACGTGATCGTTTCAGCGTACATATTTTCTCTGCTAGGACAGTGTATACAAGTCAACAGTATGAAGGCACAAAAAACGTCCAGGGACCTTCGGTTTGCCTTGCAGCCGTAACTCAGCCCGCGCTGGGTCCGTACGAAGCTGGATTAGCCGGTACACAGCTGCTAAAGGGTGAAGCCTTCACGACGGTAAGTGTTTAAATTGTGCCTGTTTTGTAAAGTTTGCCGTTTACTCTTCACTCCCGCACCGGCAAACTGAAAAGTGAGGCTCAGCAGCGACGAAGAGTGTGACCAATCACAGCGGAGTGGACTGGGTGGGGGCGTACACCGGCAAGGCTCGGGGTGGAGTGAAGTGAAACAGACCGTTTTCACGGGATGCAGTAAATACGAGGAAACAAGCCGCGAGATACGCAAATCTAAAAAGCTTTCAGCGCGGAAAATCGTGTGTTGCTGCTCTGGAGGGGCCAGACATCAAATACAAAAGCCTGAAAATTAGTATAATAGGTGACCTTTAAATCAAAAAAATGTTGAGAACAAACGGACTTCAGAAATGATCGCCCTTCCATGACAGGAGAAAGACTTAAAAGTCTGGCGCCATTTAAATAAAAACCTCCAACAGTTTGAAAAGACCTGTGTGGACCAGACCTAAACATTTTGAATCATGCGTATAAGCGCACAGCACCTTGGTATGTTGCCGTTGGGGTCTTCGCTGTCATTGGCCAGCCCTCCAAACAGGTAGCACTTGTTACCCACAAGAGTGAAGCTGTGTCCAATCCGGGGGCAGGGAAGCGAGCCGGTCCGAGGTGCCCTGGGTTTCAGCTTCTTCCAAAGCCAGCGAGCAGCCTGAGACACAAGGGAGCAACAGCGAGAGTTAAAATTCCTTTTTTTCTTTCTTTTGAAGCTGGGTTAACAACGTGTCTCTTGAGAACGTAACGGCTTACCTGTAGTTCGTACAGGCAATTGCTGTATTTCCCAAACTCAAGCATGCCACCAAACACCAGCACTCTAGTGCCCTCACAGACAAGGCCGTGAGCAGCGCATCCAGGTGGGATGTCCCCCCGCACAGCAGGTAGAAACCACTGCTTTGAGACTGGAAGAAAAGGGTCAGTCAGCTTAGTTTGCGTTTTACAGTCTAACTGGGACAAAGTATTTTTCAACAAATTCCATCAGCAGTTCATGGAATTTGGCTTAATTAAAACGTCATTATATATATATAAATATATATAAACGTCATTATATATTTAAGTATATATTATATTATTATATTATATATTTAATTATTGGCAATTGCTTCTCAACAGAGATAGACGTATGTAGTTTCAAGGTGTTAAGCAGCCGTTAGGTTCAGTCAAACCGCTCATCCTCTTGACTGCAAGCGGTTTCAATTTTACTGTAAACTGCAGTCAGATTAACATAGTTAGTTGAAGGAGGGGAAAAAAAAACAATGAACCCCCCAAACAGATTCCCACTAAAGAGGTGGAGCACGGTTAAAATATAAAAACGATCGTTTGGAGCCAATATAGACGTGTGATGACGAGCTCCCAACTTCAGGCCATGCTAAAAACATTAGCCGTTCAGGGTGCTAATGTTTGTTAGCGTCCCGCGAGCGTTAGCTTACCAGTGTTGTAAACATGCAGATGCTCCTCTATACCTTCGTTCCCCCCACCGAACACAACAACTAGCTCCCGCACGACAACCGCTCGGTGCCCATGTCTGGAGCGCGGTGTCACTCCCGAAACCGAGTGCAATTTTCTCCATTGCGCCACCTCCGTTGCCGTGGTCATTATCCCGTCGCTAACCCAAAAGTTTGGCGCTGTTGACGTTTCAAAGCAGTGGGCGTGGTGAAGGAATCGTCATCAACAAAGGACAAAAAAGGAGCAACATATCACGACGACGTCCCACTCCTTGCCATGCCCATTGCGGGTTTGTTGTGCTTTTCAAGGAAACTGAAAGAAGATATCACCAAGATTATCTTGACTCGAGTGCGACAAAGTGCGTCGACTCAAAAGTACAGTCTATAGTAATAGCAGTTCATTAAAACATGTTACTGTGTTATAAAATAAAGATGCTATACTCGGGCACTAAAGTTATTTTTTGTTTGTTTGTTTTTTTAAATGCATTTTAAAAAAAAAATTAAAAAGGTTTTCAGTTTACCCTCTGAAACAAACCACCTTGCAGCCGTCTTGGTCTGATATGTGACAAACACCAAGTTATTAAACACGCTTTGGAAAAATACCAATTAGCGATTATACATGCAGTTCAATTCAAGCAATACGCTGTCATCCGGTTCATCTTATCGGACATAGACCATCTTTGAAGGTTCCCCTCCTTCTCCCTGAGCGTAGACTTGAGCTCCCTTAACTCAAAAAAACAGTAAGGCTGATTTCCTTTTTCTCTTCAAAGAGTTGTAATGTTTTATGTGAGCATTGCGTCGAGCACGCATGAGCGTGTAATGCACGTTAAAATAGAAAATAAAAAGACAGTAAAAGATGTTTAATGTAAATGGATGCCTGCTGTGTGAGTGTGCGCGTGAGTGTGCGCGTGCTTGCAACAGGAACCCCTCTCGGTTGAACAGGAAGAGGGTGACGTCACAGTTGTCAGTGTCGCTGGACTGCTGCAATAACCTTTGTGCGTACGCGTGCGTTTGTGTGTGTGTGTGTGTGTGTGTGTGTGTGTGTGTGGGGGGTTATTGAACGAGTCGAGTGCAGGGGGGTAAAGTGCACGTCTGAAAGTAAAGTGTCTGTGTGTGCGTGCGTCTGTTCGTGCGCGCGCGTGCGCGCGTGGAGTGGGGAGTGATGAAAAAGGGGTGTGTTTATTAAAATTTGTGTGTGTGTGTGTGTGTGTGTGTGTGTGTGTGTGTGTGTGTACAAACGGGAATACTGCGCCAAAGGAAGTGCGCCGGCTCTCCGTCGGCGCGTCCTGACTTCCTGCTCCGAGGCAGGAGAGAGAAAAGCTGCGGATCCGCTTTCAGACAGCAGCAGCAGCACCCGCAGCAGCAGCAGCATGGAGTCGCAGCAAGAGACACACACACCGCTTTGAGACTCCCAACACACACACACACACACACACACACACACACACACACACACACACACACACACACACACACACACCTTTACCGGGCAGACGGACAAGAGGAGCAGCGGGCAGCCCTCAGCGCGGTAGGTACAACTCCCACTTTGCTTCCAAGCTTAACTTTTTTCTCTCTCTCTTCTAAAGATGTTTATGCCAAACAAGTCTCGCACATAATTGATTGTGATGCTCGCTGTTACCACACATCGAGTGCCAGTTATGAAAAATACGCCAGGTGTACGGCGTTAAATCCGTGCGTAAAACTCTTATAACGCGTGCGTAAAGCTGTCGAACACCATATACGCGTTCTCGTCCGCTGGCACGGACGCACAAGAAGGAAAAAAATAAATAAATGAAATGCTCCAGTTTTAAGTTGCCATCTGCGGAGGGGGTGAGTGAGTGGAAGGGACGACACACACCAAAAAAAGGGGGAGGTTCGCGTTGCAGCGGCTGTGGAAAAAATTAGCAGCGGCTCCTTTAAAAGCATCGTAGTAGACTTACTTGTCTGGAGCTCGCAGACTTTAATTGCCATGGGCTTCCGGATTGACGCTGGCAGCAGACAACGTCTTCAAAAATGACTCACTGGTGCAAAACAAAGAAGCGCTTGAGGTTCCAGCGGGACCCTCTCGACCGCCCCTCTCCCCTCACACACGCAGGGAAAATGATGAAGAGTCCTCTTTGGTTTTGTTTTTTGCTCGTTTCTCTTTGACTATAGATCCTCAGCCTATTCTTATCATTAATTGTCAGGCAACAGCAATATTCATACATTGTCTGATAGTAATGTGTTGCCACTATTGGCAATGGTGACTTAAGTTTGAAAATTCTAAGAATTACTAATAACCCCCAGTAAGGAAATGTTGGGTTTTTCTCTGAAGAAAAGGTGAACATGGATCACAAGGAATATGACGTCAGCACGCGACAGTAGATGCGTTCTCCATATGTTGTTGTGGGATCGGTGTGTCCGCGCGCGCGTGCGCGCCTGTTCCTGCTTGCTGCCGGTAACAGGACGTCCTACCTCCCGGAAAGGGAAGGCGTTTCTCCGGGAAGACGCCCCTGCCAGAGCTGAATGACAGGAAGTCCTCGTTTGGGTGGACGGACAGCGCAACAGTGCTCCTATCATCACTTAAAACACACACACACACACACACACACACACACACACACACACACACACACACACACACACACACACACACAGGACAGAAAAGGAAGAGGGGACATTTGTATGTGTGTGTTCACAGTGATGGGTCATTGTTTGAGCTGCATGCTCTTTTTCCTTCTAAGCTGCAGAGTTTCCCTTTAGAAAAAAAAGACAGATACAGACTGTAATAGTGGTCTATTTCCCACTCAGTTCTGGTGCTGAATTAAAAGCTCAGTGACTCCCACCACCCCCATACCTTATTTTTGCCGCCTTTTCTACGTTTTGTACCACAAGAGTCAGACAGGGAGCAGAGAGGAGACGCGCAGACACTCGCAGTCGGCGGCCTTCAAGGTAAACACGTCCGCCAGACCCCGGCGCTCGTCTTGGCAGAAGGTCACTGACCACATCCTGCTCTGTCACCATGGAAGCGGCCGCGAGCCAACCCCCGGCGTCTGCTTCTTTCCGCCTCTCCTCTCAAGTCACGCGCCTTGGGTAGACATGTTACGGTCACAATTTCAAAACGCAGAGTAAAAATGATGACTTTACAGTAGAAATGTGTTTATTCTCGGAGGTAGAAAAAATGACTTCAGTTAGAATTAGCTGTTCAGTGACATCAAACGTTTCCAATATTTACCAAGGAAACTTTGACCTCAGTTGATCACAGTTGTTGGTTTAATTCCCTTTTATCCTCATCACTGATGTCATGGAGGCTGCTGGACACAAAGAACATGAGTTCATGCATCTTACACATGCTACTGTTGTTGTACTCCAGATTGGTCTTGGTCTTGAGACCACTTTTTAAGGGTCTTGGTCTCGTCTATTTTTACTCTGTCTAGTCTTGATCTCGGACTGGGCGGACTCTGGATTTTTGATCAAAACCAGTCGAGACTCAACCAGCACTACAATGATAGATAATAACAGAGTAGAAGAATCCAGTTTCTGCTGTTTATGCTCTGTTTGTGACACCCAGAGTGACACACCCCCTTATTTCTAGTTAATTTATTTTTGAATTTTATGAAGCTTATGAAGTTTTTTTGAAAATGGTTCAAAATAGTTGGCAAAGCAGCGAAATGTTAAAGAAAATTATTATTATATAAGATACCTTGCTGAAAAGAGATGTTGCTGTTCGATTTGGAAGCAAACTTTAATTTTAAAAAGATACTGGTCATTTGTTTGTTTTGTTTGATATGTGAAGTCTTGGTCTTGTCTCGATCTCGATGCTCTCTAGTCTTGATAATGCCGTGGTCTTGGTTGGTGCGGACTTGACTTCAACACTAACACATACACAGCACATCTTGGTGGTTGGAAAACACCCGGTGACGCAGGCGAGAGGCTTTTGTAGTTGTTTAGGCGTTTTGTTTTCGCCCCATCCCCTTTGTTGGCTTTGCTGTTTAAGACAGGAAATTCCTGCCGCCAGAAGTGGGGCAAGTCCTGGGCAGCGCTGCTGGGCCTCGCGCGCGCTTTACATCACAGGAAGCGTTGCGGTTCTGCATTTGTGCCGATGTCGGCAAACTCTGTTCCTTCCTGTTTCCTTCCGCTCTTTTCACCCCTTCCTTCCTTCTTTTTATCTCATCTCCCGTTTGAAGTTCTAATTTTCTCTTCCTGAATCCTTTTGATTCAATTTGGCATACATCTGGTGAAGAGCCAGTCAAAAAGGTTGTTCAAAGTTGGCTGACCGAACCTTCTTGTCTAGTACATTCAGACGGACCAATCAGATTTCTTGAACCGTGGCACTCTGGGACAGGACACATTTTGCTTTTGTTTATGCAATGGTTTAATTTTCTGCAGCCTGACATGTAAGATGGAAGAGAATGTTATGGTATCATGAGATGGAGGATGTCCAGACGGGAACATAGAGCCCACAGAAAAGGTTCTGAAAGTGGAGGTCACTGGTAGTGTTGCAGTCAAGACTGCTCAAAATCAAGACCAAGACATTATTGAGACTAGAATGTATCGAGATCAAGACAAGACCAAGACATTATTGAGACTAGAATGTATCGAGATCAAGACAAGACCAAGACATTATTGAGACTAGAATGTATCGAGATCAAGACAAGACCAAGACATTTAGGGTTTGAGATCAAGACAAGACCAAGACTGTATATATCAAAGAAAAATCCCAACAAAACAGAACAAATGACCAGTATCTTTTTATCAATTCAAGTTTGCTTCTACAGAAATAGAACAGCACATTTCAAAAAACCACCTCGCTTCATAAATCAACTAGAAGTAATTTAAATGAAAATGATGGCATGCCAAGCATGAACAAAATGTATGAAAACCTTTAATGTCTGAGCACTTAAAATACGCTCAACTGACTCATGGTGGTTGTGAAAGACCTCAAAGTTCTTCATGGCTCTGGGGATGAGGTGGTGAAACAAAAGCTTTTCTTTTATTATCATGTCATTGCAGTGTTGGCTGAGTCTCGACCGGTCTTGATCCAAAATCCAGAGTTCGTCCAGATTGAATCTAGACCAAGTAAAAATGCCTCCTAGTCCAAGCCAAGACCACGGCCCTTAAAAAGTGGTCCTCAGAGCAATCTTGAGACCAAGACCTATCTCAAGTACGACGACACTAGTCACTGGGTTAAACCTCTGTCCATTACATTTAAAGCAGCCAACCAAATTTCTTCACCACTGGTGGAACCAGCTAGTAACAATCTGGTGGCCATTGCTTAGCTTTGCCGCCAGGTTCGGGACCTAGGACTTGATTTAGCGGTGGATCATGTGCCATTATGGACTCTTGCCCTCCCAATCACGGACAAACACATTCTACATGGACAGCGGCTATACCACCCAACCACTTAACATTTAAGCCTATTTAAATTTTAGAATAGCTTGATGTATACAACACAACAACATCTACTTATATACATCTACATATTTATATTGTTACACCTCATATGCCTATGTGTGTCTTTACATATTTCTATATTTGAATTATTTATTTTTAAATATCTACATCTATATTGTGGGAGCTTTGTTGCTATCCTGCAACTCACTCTGGCCTGTCTGCCACTCTGGATATTTCTATTTTTTTCTCTCTCTCTCTGCATTTTTTTGTATTTCCTTCTCACCCCAACTGGTCATAGGCAGATGACGGCCCTCTGGAGTCTGGATCTGCTCTAGGTATCTTCCCAAGGGGAAGTTTGTCCTGGTCGCTGTAGCACTTTGCTTGCTCTGAGGGCCCAGTTGTTTTTTTCTCTGATTGTTCAAAGCGCTTTGAGACGCCTTTGGATGATTTAGCACTGTACAAATAAGTTGATTGATTGATTGATTGATTGATTGATTGATTGATTGACGTAACCATGGCCCAACCGACCTCATTCTAAGATGTGGCCTCTTCCCCTCCCAGATCGCCTATGTCTCAGGCGCCGTCATGGAGAGCTCCATCACACTCTGGCAGTTCCTCCTGCAGCTGCTGCTCGACCAAAGTCACAAACATCTCATTTGCTGGACGTCCGAGGATGGCGAGTTCAAGCTGCTTAAGTCCGAGGAGGTGGCCAAGCTCTGGGGGCTGCGCAAGAACAAGACCAACATGAACTACGACAAGCTGAGCAGAGCCCTGCGCTACTACTATGACAAAGTATGTCACACTGGGGTCTGACAGTGTGGGGAAAGTTCTTTGCAAATTACAGGTTACTCTGTTGAAAATGTAACAGTAGTGTAACTATTTCAAATACTTCAATGTAACTAATTACATTTTGATTACTCCTCTAAATTTTGAAAAAACGTTCTCAACTGTTTAGACCCGACAGTGTTGAGCTTCCAGCAGTACTCTCACACTATCTTTTTTCAATAAAATCAACATTGGCCCACGACTTTGTCCAAGTTTTACATTTTGGCCCCACTGTGTTTTTGAGTTTGACACTGCCGCTGTAGCCTTTCAAAAGGTCATCTAAGGTTTCCAAATGTTTGTCTCGTCTCCAGAACATCATCAAGAAGGTGATTGGCCAGAAGTTTGTCTACAAGTTTGTGTCCTTCGCCGAGATCCTGAAGATGGATGCGGCCTCGGTGGAGTCGGGCCGGGTCTGTGGCGAGGATGGCGAGGATGGCAGCGGTGGCGGGAGGGACGGGAGGGATGAGTACCTCCGCTCAGGCCTGTACTCCTCCTTCGCCGTGAGCTCCCCGCGGCGGACGGTCAAGGTGGAGCCAAGGTCGGACCTCCATGAGGAGGTCTCCTCCTCCGTCATCAGGTTCAGAACCGACCGCGGACACTCGTCCCAGCCGTGCACGCCGCCCTCGGTGGAGACGCTCTATGCCCAGGAACGCTCGTCCCCTTGCTCGCCCCCGTCCCCGCGCAGCCCCGACCAGAGCTCGCAGCCTTTGAACCTGTCGTCGGGCCGGCAGAGGCAGAGACTGAGGACGCCGGAGGGGAGGAGCCCGGCCAAGAGCAGGAAGCCCGAATGCCTGGAGATCTCCAGATCCTCCCACCCCCTCCTGGCAGGAAGTGACCTTGTCTCCATCGCGCTCAAGAGCCCGGCGCTGCCTTCAGGGTCCCTGACCCCCGCCTTCTTCACTGCACAGGTACAAACCTTTGTCCAAATGCAGGTGGGGGGGGGGAGTTTTCACTCAGGAGAGGGGAAGGAAATGACTGAGAGGGACGAGTCGGGGGAGGGAGGGCGGTTGAGCTTCCAGACAGGAAGGAGGAAAGAGGTGAGGGAGGGAGGAGGTTTCTAAGTGGAGCCATATGTCCTGGAGCCTCCCGATTGGCCGAGGAGGGCGGGGACCCGCCTGTGAGGAGCGACAGAGTGCCGGGTGGAAAATATAAAAATTGTTTACTCATCACAGAACCTCTGACAAAGACTGTCTGGTCCCTTCAACCTCTCCCCACCACCCTCCCTCCTCCCTTTTTTCAACAAATCTTCGTAAACTCACTTTTTTTTTTTAGCCCTTTATGTACTTCTTCCAGCTGGCATCCTCACACTGAACAGACTAAAAACAATTTCCTCCATCGTCTTCATCTCAGAAGATGATGGAAGAAGAGGTCACTGGGTCAGGTTGACACTTGTGACTGTCATAGAATAGAATAGAATGCCTTTATTAATCCCGAATTGAGTACATTTGCATAATTATAGCAATGGTATGAAAATTATATTAATTAAAAACAAATAAAAAAACAAATAAGGAAATAAAAAAAAGAAGAAATATTTGTAAGGTAAGAAAGGAAAAACAAGATATTTACATCTTATGAACATCTGGATTATTTAGAGCTGTCTACTTATTAACATATAAATAAGACTTTTAATAAGTCATGCCAAAAAAATGCTAATAATTAAAGTGAACTTTACTGAGGGAAGTAGCAACAACAAATACTATGATAATGACACATTTCTCAGATTTCTGCTGACACGATGTCTCTAAAATTTTGCGTTTTCAGGCGTCAAAATCACACTCGGTTTTCCTCAGAACTCAGCTAAAAAACAGCTAAATATTAAAATTTTTAGGGGGGGGTTTGGGTGACCAGTGTCTTCCGTTTCTCTATGCTCGCATGCTTCCTCAGACTACTCAAAGGGCAACATCTGAGACGAGACACAAGAAAATAGATGCCATGAATTCTGCATGAGCGACGCTTCCTGACCTGGAGTCGGTCTGCAGGGTCTGTCTGGTGGAGGCGGGTTCACTAGAGGGCAGGCTTGGCTTCTGGTGGAGGGCCGGGCGTTACGACGACCTCACCGCAGGGCCGCTGCCAGAGCAAACTGTGTTTCCAAACTGTGTATTTATTCTCTGACTTTTTCTCTCTCCTTTTTTTTTTTTGAAACTTTTGGTTTGGTTAATGCAGACTCCGTCTGGTCTGCTGCTCGCTCCCAGTCCCCTGCTCTCCAAAATCCACTTCTGGCCCGGCCTCAGCCCCGTGGGACCCCTCAGCCCCGCCCAGCTGCAGAGTCATGCATCGCTTTTTCAGGTAGTGTCGACGCTGACCTAGAAAACTGTTTGGCCTCTCGTCCCTCCGGCGTCTGCACGCAAAGAGACGCGTCCCATTGAGACAAATAATAATAATATTGTTGTAGTACTCAAGATTGGTCTTGGTCTCAAGAGCGGTCTCGATACCACTTTATAAGGGTCTTGGACCATCCGGTCTCGGTCTCGGACTGGGCGAACTCGGGATTTTTGATCCAGACCTGTCGAAACTCAGCCAACACTGCAATGACAAATAATAAAATAAAAGAAAGCTTTTGTTTAACCACCTCGTCTATAGAGCCATGCAGATCTTTGTGGTTTTTCACAACCACCATGACTGAGATGAGTGTATTTTTAGCGTTTAGCTCAGACATTAAAGGTTTCTACGCATCTTGTTAATACTTGGCATGCTATCATTTTCAGTTGAATAATTCCTAGTTCTTTTAATTTTTAATTTTATGAAGCAAAGTTGTTTTGTTTTTTTAAATGGTTCAAAACAGCTGACAAAGTAGCAAAATGTTAAAGAAAATTTATTAAGATATACCTTGCTAAAAAGAAATGTTGCCGTTTCCTTTATGTAGAAGCAAACTTGAATTTGAAAAAATGCATTTGTTCTGTTTTGTTGTGATTTTTCTTTGATATATACAGTCTTGGTCTTGTCTCAAATTCGATATTCTCTCATCTTGATAATGTCTTGGTCTCGATTTGTGCTTGGCTACAACACGAAGTAATTATAAAAAAAAAGTCTCAGTACGTCCACACGAAAAAATTTGCCATGGGAGGAAAAACCCACGATGAAAAACAACAGCAGAAACCTAGACAAAGCACAGTGTAGGTCAAATTGAGCCATTCCTGGTACACTTAAGCTTTTTGCGTGCTTCTCCGTCCTGTCCTTTTTAAAAATCTTAATTCGCAGTTAATCGCCTCACTCCTTCCCCCACATCGTCACCCCACAGCCCCCCTTATTCCCCCACACACGAAAAGTATGTACATGGGATTCACGGAGAGTGCCACGGTTTCAAAATAAGCTGCAGATGTTTCCGGTCACGTCCGGAACAGGAGGAAGGCAGGGGGGGGGCTTCCTGTTGCCCTAGTACATTATCCAAATTAGCACTTTAAACAAAGAGATACGCACTGTGCTGTTTTGAAGTGCCAAGCTCCAGACAAATTATCTTCACAAACGAGCAAAAACACCCACCACATACACTATATATTTATATAAGCAGCACATTTAGGCCTCTTTTGGCCTCCTTTTAAAAAATGTTGCCTCTTATCTTCCTGCTTGATGCTTTGTGGGACCTTTCACTTTTGCAAGAGGACAGAAACGAGGCAGTTTTCAGAGGGCAGAACAAAAACATGGGTGTTGTCACTCACCTGGGGAAGGGGTCATGCCCTCTGTGACATCACAAGGGGAAGAATTCTGATTTTGATTCTGATCATTTGTTTCCTTTGGCACACATTTTGAGATGGGTGACAAAAGCAAAGGATGGACTTCTTCTAATTTGTGGAAAGTTCATTGACGGCTAGAAAAAGAGTGCCGGCAAATCTGAAATACTGGCTGCAATTTGACACTTCTGATTCTTTGTGTCCCCTCAGTTCCCCACCCTGCTGAACGGGCCAATCCCTGTACCTCTACCCAGCGTGGACAGTCCGTCTCCGCTGCATTCCTCCAGCGGCCACAAGTCCTGATAGCATTTAGAGCTCCAAGGGTTGGTTCTGATCAGCACAGAGTAAGTGGCCGGGCCGGACCAGCTGGACTGTTGATGCAGGAAAAAGCCTGGATTCACCAGGAGGCCAGTCAGTCACACATCTTTCCTGTTTATTTTCAGGAGAAAAGGGAACTGTTACTCTCAATGAGGACTATTTCTTCTGTTTTTGTTTTTTATTTTTCATTTCTCAGCGCAACCTGCAGTACTCTTTTAACACTCAGCATTGCATTTTCAACATTTCAAGATGTGAGAAGCTCTTAAATGTTTTACAGGATCCTCTCATCTCGTTTAAAACTTTTCAAATATCCTTCCATTTGGTTTTAACACCTTGCACCTGCAGAGTGGTAGCAAATATTTGAATATTGTTCCCAATTTTAGCTCCATTTTAATTTGAACCGAATCGAATCCACCTATTGAGAGGAGTACAAAAACAGGAACCCTCAAGTCTGTATCCTTGAAATTAGGCAGGGATTGGTAAGGGCTGGTTCTTTGACAAACAGACACACCTGTGGAAAAGCACTTCGCTACCAGGTTCTGTTACAGTCAAACATAAACAACCAATTAGGCGCCCAGAACATAATATCAATGTATTGCTTCAAAAATCAAAAGTTTAAAACTTCAGCTGACCTAAAGTTTGAACAGACAACATGCTTATTTGAGAACTTTCATAAAGCTAACTGTCTATTTACTAGCTAGCCAGCTATGTGGCTGTTAAACAAATATTACTCCTCTTTTTATCCCCTCTGGGGTACGACATTATGTTCCATTAATTTATTGGTTTGTCAGTATGAAGTGACAGCAGTTTGACGATAGCCTGCTACGGCTAATAACTTGTTACTGCATTTTAGACAATTTTTTTTAGCATTCTAAGAGGAAAAGGTCCTCAAACTGGATGAGCCTTGAGTGAGTTGGCTGGCTAATTTATACACCCAATCAGTTTCACTCTGGAAATTTGGAAAATGTTTGGCAGATGTGACCACGAGAGGTAAACCCTTCCCTGACGCCTAGCAGGGCACCTGCTAGCTAGCATGCTTTGCCTTCATTTTCTCCTTTATTGCTTAGATTTGATGCTGTGAATTTTTTAAAAATGTCTTTTTGAAACGCTCCGCTCCTTATGCCTTGCGCCAGCCGTGCCTTCAACGTTATAAAGAATTGTAAATGTATTTAGTGTTTTAAGTGGATGATAAAGACATTCCAGGTCAATATTGCACACTTGTTTTGTAAAAATGACCTCCAATTATTTTTATAGAGAGATTATTAAAAAAAAAAAAAAAAAAAAACATTCTCAGTGGTTTGTTTGTATCTTGTTTTTGTTATGAGGGAAATAAAATTAGTTACTTTTTTCACGTCAAGAGTGTTTGCTTTGTCGGTTTGTTCGCACCTACACACTCACTCACGCACACACGATCGGAAGAAAGACAAGTAGTGTATGAAACAGATTAAATTTACTTCCAATGGTTATGAGAAATAAATAGTTCCAGTAAAAAGATTCACACACCAACTGTAGACCGGCAGCTCAGTGTTTCAGAGGTCGAATTCACAACACAGAAGGCCTTCCATGCATCAGGCACACGCACACATACAAGCACACGGACACACACACACACATACATTCTGACATGTTCACATGACTTCAGATCATTCATGTTTGAAAAAAAAGGTTGAATTTTTTTTACAAGTTTAAAATGATAAACATCTCGCCATTACAGAAATCTCCTTTCCTGCATGTATCTGCTGTTTTGGTAAGCTTACTTTAAAAATGCTATAATTACCACTGACAGAGAACAGCTAAACAATGTTCCAATGTTAAAAACTTGCATAAAATTATTTTGTAAAAACTTTTCTTTTTCTTTTTCTTTTCTTTTCTTTTTAAACGTGCCAATGTATCAGAGATGCATCCAAACACGGACACAGATGTAATGGAACACAATGAGGGTAAAAGAAGGGGTCTCCTCATTTTAAAGCTACCATGGGTATAGAACTCTGCCAGTGGGTCAGTAATACAGGACTTTCCACCATTAATATAATGAATTTTCCTCCTGTAAAAACAACTTGCTACACAATTTAAAGAGAAAACTACAAACAATCTGCTTAGAAATTTTGTAACACACTGTGGGGGGAAAATGTGTCTAAGAAATGGCGTTACGGTTCACAATTATCTCCTCATTATACTTAGTCATTCAAGAGTTGACCAAAAACTACAAAAGATCAAATTTTTGGTATTTGATCATTATGTTAAAATCAGAACCCTCGTGGTGCTCACATCCTTTCATGCATTGTTGTGCTCTGTCCCCTTTAAACCTTCTCATGCAATTAATTCCCCCTCTGGTGTACAAACACTGGTAACCAGAAATGTAGCTAAAAGCTTCTGCGCTGGTATATTTTTGCTACTAAGAGGTTGCAAAGTGTTCTCTGCCTTTTCTGAGTTGACTGCTGCATTTATTTTATTTTGAATTACTTATTTATTTTAGCAAAATGGCATTTGTGGGGGTCTGTCCGTCTAAAACATGATATTTTTTTTATTTATTTTTTTTTTTACCGCCGATGTTGAAACTAGGTTACAGTTTCCACCTTCTGTTGGAAAGTTTGACATTTAAAAAAATAACTATATACCAAGAAAACACTACATGAATAAGAAACCGTAGAAACGACATGTAGCACCGTCTTTCTTTGACGACTGTTTCACAATGACTAGATCTAGCTCTGTTTTATTTGTGCCGAGATGAACTAACATACTTCTGGTGCCAGCTTAAATACTGTACACACACAGACAGGGGTGGCGGCAATCTTTTTTTCTTTTTTTTTCTTAAAAAACTGCCGCCTGACTCCCACCTGTCCATCCAAACGTTAACCTAAGTCCAGTCAGAGGTGGAAAGAAAAGTCAGCGGAGGGATCAGTAGGACTCATTAGGGGGGGGGTCACTGCTTCAGCAAACATACAGTAAAAGGAAAGATTTCTTGAATGGCTTCACCTTTTCGCGTCAATGTCAGTTGCAAAAAACACAAACAGCGAGCATTTGAAGCGGGCAATTAAATTTCAATTTGAAAACTCCCGTGTACAAACGCTGAGAGAGCACGCGGTCCGACGCTGTACAGATAGAAACATTTCACTTTGCAAGAGTCCCGACGGCCGTGACACACACAGCGCCAAAATAAAACATGCCACAACGACTGTTGTTTTCACGAGGAGAGGTCAAGGGTCACAGACATAGAGAGAGAGAGAGAGAGAGAGAGAGAGAGAGAGAGAGAGAGAGAGAGACACATCTTAATACTGTTGGGTAAAGTCAGGGCCATGTTCTGGCGCACGTCCCAGATTGAGAAAAAAAATAAAAAAAACTAAGTTAAAGAAAAAGACATTGAAGTGCAAGTTGTAAAAAAAACAAGGAGTTACTGCGGAGAGATCGCCCAATGCACACAGAGCAAGAGAAAGAGAGAGTAGCTTGCATTTTTTCTTTTTAAAGCACTATCGTCCTGGCAGTTCGGTGAGGAGTGTCTGGAAAAGGCTCGCTGGCTCACGATGGAATGTCATGTGACTTCCTGCTCAGTGCGCTTCCACCTTCATTTTGGTTCCATTTTCCAACCCAGGATGACCAAGACATCCAGTGCTAGGTGTTGTCCGCTGCCCAGTTTGATTGGACCCATAACAATAAAGGAAAAGTCCTGTATTCAAAGCGGTGTGTGGAGTCAACCCCGGCAAAGGCCAGTAGGGGCCGCCATAAGCCGAGCTATCTCAGCACGACAACAGCGAGGACTCCATAGAAGCCTTCCCTCATCTCTCCAAACCTGGAAATGTTGTGGAGTTCTGTCACGGAAGCTCAAAGAAAAAGTAAAACATACATTTCAAATATATATATTTATATATGTATTTATATCTATATAACAATATACATATTTATATAAAAAAAAAAAAAATGAAGTGAGCATCGGGTGTCCAAGCACAACAACGAGAACAACTTGGATCACGAAAGTCAACTGTTTAACGTGGACAAAGCCGGTAGAACCGTAGCAGGAAGAAAAAAACAGAAAAAACAATCATAAGAAGAAAAAACAACAGAAAACCTCGCTGACTGCTCAACTGTGCATGGCGTCTTGAGTTCACATCATGTCCACACACTCACGTACACACGCAGACACACACGCAGACACGCGCACACAGTGTGTTAAATACAGACAGTAGTAGTTTAGCAGCAAAAAAATTCAACCTCACCTCGGCCCCGCCCCCAATAAATAAACAGTCTCCAAATAGAATCAAACCCAGAGTCACTCGCTCCAAGGAGTGTGAGCTTCTGTGTGTGTGTGTGTGTGTGTGTGTGTGTGCAAAGGAAAGGGTGGGAGAGCAAAGGGGAGGGTCGCCCCGATGGGGAGGTGGGCTCATGCTAACGATTGGTCGGGAGGCGAGGAAGGGCTTGTCAATCATCCTGGCCCCATCATGTTCAGAAGAGCATGCTTTGTCGCCTGTTGATTTTGCCGTTTCCTGCAAAGCAAATGGAAGACTTTTAAAATACATTACCCATAAGGCCCTCACCCTCTAAAAAAAAATAACTAAACTAATTACACAGCAGACACAAAATCTGCAAAAGAGAGGCACTGTTTATATGTAGCGATGGGAGATGTATGCCACGTTATGCAAAGGTCCCATATTAAGCAAATTGAAGTGTTTTTGGCAATATATGTCTTTGCACTGTAGTTTACATTAGAATTAAAAAAAACCTCCATCCTTTACTTCTTTTGCTTGCTCTAATTTTCAGAAAGTCAGTGCAAAGTTGAACTTGAAATGTACCCTTTGCGGTCTCCCGAGTGACCACAATGTGAGAGAGCTACATTTTCCAAACTTACTTAACTATGAATAACATCTCATACTGAAGAGCTGACAACTGCATTGCGTGGGACCTGAAAAGGGAGAGCTGCTCCAGACGTCAGGCCCAGCCACTCACCTGACTCTGGGTATGAAGAGTTCCTGTAGCCCGGGTCTCTCTGGAGCTGCACTTCTTTTAACGTGAATATGGAAATGTCTACAACCACAAAGAAGAGCTTCAGTCTACAGCAAACGACGAGAAAAAAAAAAGCACAGATGCTGATGATTTGCATAGTGTGCGCTCACTCTCGGCCAGGGTGTGAACTCTCATGCCAAGCTGCCTGAAGTAGGAATGTTTCATGGCCTCCTCGGCCGAAATCCTCTTCTTGGATTCGTACTGCGGTGGGGGAGCAACAGGAAGAGTCAACCACTGTGTGATGTTGTCATGTAGCAAAGGCACACTCAGTGTTCAGTCAGAGACAGATAAGATCCAGCAGCCTATTGTTTGGGGAAACTGATTGAGCTTATTCCACCTCCTGCTGGCTACAACAGGTACTGAAGGAATTTCATTCCAAAATAATCTTGATGGCTTTGATGTATAAATGGTTTTGAGTAAATAAGAATAATATTGTATATACTGAATCTATTGATGATCCATCAATTGACTAAAATCATTAATATGTTCTTCTGTACTTTATTTATTAAACTAATAATATGCATATTCAGGAACAAATTATTTGTAGCTTCATTTACACTTGTTCAGGTTGAGCTTTATGTGATTTAAATAGTTTGGCATATAAATAATGACAATATCAAGGCTACCTGTGGAAAAAAGTGCAACATGATAAAAGTGAGGTGGGTGTGTGTGACAAAACTCACTTTGAGGAATGAAAGCAGCAACTCGATGCCTTCGCTGTCCAGCCTGGAAGCGACAAAAACAAGGTTAAGTGTATGGCTGGTGGGCTGGTAGGAGGCCAGAGGCTCGCGAGAGGAAGGAAGTGCATGGCTGTCTGCGAAAAACAGGATTTCCTGCCTGTGACACTCATGTGAGTGACAAAAACACCCACGCGCCACACAAACCCAAAAGGAATGATGTAAATAAAAAAAAAACAAAAACAAAAATCATACGAGATCTTCTTGACAGGCAATCAGCAGACGCGCGGTACCTGGGAGCGTGGTTGATCAGCGGCTGCGGTTTGTACTTGGGGAAGTTGTAGGACTTGAACTCCTCCACGGACGAGATTCCCGGCCAGTTCTCCTCGGTGGGCGTGCCTGGAGAAACGAAGAACGCCGTGTCAATCGGACGTCAACCCCTCTCCTCATCCTCACCCTCCTCCAGGAAGTGGCCGGCGGCCGCTCACCCAGTAACCTGAAGATGAGGTGGAGCTCGTCCTCCACGGTGGAGCCGGGGAACAGCGGCCGACCTGCAGCCATCTCGTAGAATATACAGCCGACGCCCCTGAGGACACGCATCAGCACCAGCAGCTCTTGTCATAGATTTATAAGCATGGACTTGTTGTTCAGTGTGTCAAAACACGCTTAAAAATACACTCATGCTAACTGGATTTTTTTTTTTTTTTAACATATCTGCCTACTTAATTGTCTTTCCATCTCCGACCCACCTACCTATCTTTCCATGTAAGCACCTTTTCATGCATTTACTTCCCTGCCGATCATTAAAGTACCGGTCAATCACCTATCCATCTATCCTACCAAACTACTGACAAACTACCTACCTATTTTTAAATACATAGCCATCTGCTGTCCTAATTACCAAGAAACCGAGTAGCAATGCATTAAAACCACCCAATAATGTGGCCACCTACCTACTAACGCATCAATCTACCAATCTATCAACTAAAGCACAAAACAAACTACCTGTCTATCAAACCATCTACCATCTACCCGACTGAACTACCGGTCCCCTAATCTACTGACCTACCTGCCTACCTTGTGACTGTAACTTTACAACTCTTGAAAATGATCCATCTTATTTGTCCCTGCGCTCTGCTATCCAACAATTATCTAGCACAGATTTTTATTTGTATGTATTTTTTTATTTTGTATTTTGTACAAGCTTATTGCAGAAAAGCAACATCAGTGATGCGGTCATTGTTAGACCCATTGATTAAATCACTAATACACAGTGAACGGGGTAAAAGAGAACAGCTAAACAACATGCAATGAGGGCAGAAGTATTACACAAACATTAAGATAAAGGATGTGGAGTTTTGCAGAGGCTCGTACCACATGTCGATCTGCGTGGAGTACTCTGAGGATCCCAGCAGGACATCGGGAGGCCGGTACCAGAGAGTGACCACCTCATTGGAGTAGGTTTTGGTCGGGACAGACTTGGCCCTTGCAAGACCTGCCCACCCACAGCAGACATAAACAGACATGAGGACTGTTTACACAGGAGAGAGGGCATTACATCTGCATAAACAGCACCGCTTTTTTTATTGATTTTTTTTTCCTCTCCCACATCCACAGAAGAAAGCGCTCCTTATCCTTAATTCTACCCTGCACTGAAAACTCCATCCCAGCTCCTCTCACCGAAATCAGCCAGTTTGAGTTCTCCTCGCTCGTTGATGAGGAGGTTCTGGGGTTTCAGGTCCCTGTGGAGAACTTTCCTCTTGTGACAATATGACAGGCCTCGTAATATCTGGAAGAGGAAAATCTGGAACGATATGCACGAGATGAAGAGTTTAAGTGTGAATAATCTTTGCCTTTTGTCAGGTTAACAAACCAAACACAGAGGCTTAGACGGGGTGGGAAGAAAGAGACACATGAGGTTTTGGTTCCAAAATGCACAAAAAAGCAACAGGCAAGTTTCTGGAAACCTCACAATGATTGGCTCTCCTCACCTTCACATTGTGCATGCTCATGATGTTCCCACAGTCGTCCATGTACTGTTTGAGGTCTTTGTCCTACAGGATGAGATGTGACTGTTAGACAGGAAGTGGCTAAAGCTGCACCTGAAGAACATCTCTCATTCTAACGCCAGAGAAAAAAACATTCCTGTTCTCTTTCTGAGAAAAACCAGTTCGCTAGTCGGCTAATTCGTGAAGAGGCCTGTTTCCTCACACTTCTGGCATAGCTTCTGTCAGCCTTCAATCTCCATTACCACAGCCTCTTCCTGTTTAGTGTCGCTGCACGTTAACTGTTGCCCAAAGTTTTAAATCCCCGATCCTGTTTGGAAATGGATGCGGTGAGCTTTTCTGCGCTGTTTTGAATTTTTTTAGCCCAGTGTTTTTACTCCCGGCCAAACAAAAGGAAATTTTGAGCCTATCCCACCGCGGGGCCCGCCCGTGTGTCGAGAGCGAGTGCGAGAGTCTAACCAGGTACTCGAAGACGAGCGTGAGGCTCTTGTCAGTGTGGACGATGTCGTGCAGAGTCACGATGTTGGCGTGCTTGAGGTCCTTTAATAACGAAACTGCAGAGACAAAAGTAGCGAGAAACGTGTAGATCAGAAAAAAAGGATCATTCATGGTTTTTTTTTTAAACAGTCATCATACAGTTTTTTTTTACAACTGATCTCCAAAATCTTGCGCATTCCACTCCTGCAAAAATTCGGTATTTTTTAAAACCAAAACGGGAGGGTGACTACCTTCCCGGATGGCCGTGCACGGCGCTCCCTCCTCGTGCTCCAAACGGATCTCCTTCAGCGCCACCAGGTTGTCCGTCAGCTTGCTGCGCCCCTTGAACACCGTGGCGTAGGTCCCCTGCGTGCGACACGAGACGCGGGTTACGATCTGAGCGCACCGACCAGGCGACGCGCTGCCTTCGCCGGCGACTGCCTCACCTCTCCCAGTTTGTCCAGCTTGATGTACGTCTCCAGCTTCCCGAAACCGATCTCCGACTGGGGGAACGACAGAGGTCGGAGTCAGGACAAATGAGGTAGGTAGGTAGGTAGGTAGATAGATGGATAGATGGATAGATGGATAGATGGATGGATAGATAGATAGATAGAAGGCTTTATTTTCCATCAATAAATCAGTTCATAAAATAGTGCAGAGTAAGAGAATAATTAAACTGAAGAATTTGAGGTATAAATTATAGTACAATGAAGGACAAAAAAAGGTGAGAGTCACAGGTTTGATTATTGTCTGACAGCGTCAAGAAAATTAAACTGCTGTGCTGCCTGTGGTGCATTCTGACGATCCCAATTTTAGATCAAATGCTTGTTTCCTATTTTTAATTTTCACCGTCGCTGCTATTAATATCCTGAGGCGAACGACATCACAGCGTCCTCCTCTGGTGCTGCAGAAGCTCAAAGCAGAAAAGCCACGAAAGGCCAAGAAAAAAACAACAACATTTTGGATCAAATCAGAAGTTCTGCTGATGCGGCACCGACTTCCCGATTGTTGACGGGTTGTATTGACAAGGGGGGGGCGCTCGCTCAGGATGAGTTGCGTGACCTAATTGGACGGGCTTAAGGTGCCTAACGGTGGGGAGGGGCGGTTGCCGCGGTGACCGTGGCTCAGCTGACAGCCAGGTGCTGGACGGCCGATGCTGCACTGACCAGCGATGCCCTGCGGGAGCGCCGGCTGAGCGGCTGGTCAAAGGGTGGGCTGCTGAGCTGCAGCTTCTCCAGGTAGCCGTCCGGGATCCGGATGTCAGCAGGCAGAGACAAGCGTTTGTTCAGGTCCTGGAACACACACACACACACACACACACACAGACGGGAGATAAAGTTTGAAACAACAAATCCATTTATGATCCGATCACTTCAAAACCTCAACATTTTCACTACAGGTGCAATAAAAACACTTATTTAGAAACACTTCCACACATATGTAAATGATTTGCATATATAGTTAATTTCCTGAGTTCTTTTTAATTCACTCTGCACCATTTAAATCTTCTCTTTGCACTGTACAAACTGCGATAACTATGCAAATGAAAAAACGAAAGAATAAAAGATGTGATTTTTTAAAGTATGGCGACCGAGAAGTTTTGGGTCATTCCAGAATTGGAGGACATTTAAGTCCCACCCATCAAATTTTAAATAATCCACATCCAAAATCCTAAAACATGCAGTTTCTGAATAAATAAACTTGTCCTGTGACCAAATCTAAAAAAAACTAAGAAAAAAGAATGCTTGAAAATAGTTTTAAAAATACCAAATAAGTCTGGAGTCCCACCTAAAATGTTATTTTTCTCTTGTCCCACCCCTCTAATGACCAAATTGAATCTCAAATAAAACAGTTAAAATGAAATTTAAATTTAATTTTTTGGTATTATTTGTTTCATTGCTGTCTCCTGTAACTGTGGGAACATTTGTCTTAATAAACATAATATTTCAAATAATACTTATTATTCATGGAAAGTGAACCCTGTTCCCATAACCTTTTTAGCGAAGTCGAAGAAGAAAGCAGTGAATGACATGATACGCTGGACTTAACGTCATCAAACAGTTTTCCAAAAGAATGGGTAGAGCAAAGGTATGTATCTCTTCTATTTTTCATATTTTTATAGCATAGTTAGCCTTGCTTGAATGTCTCATTGTATCTCATGCAACCCTGTTATGCATATGATCAGAATATGACATTGTTTTTAAAATTTGGTTTTTTTTTTTTTTACTTATTCATATAAGTAAGGTTGTCCTCTTGGTCAGCAGTAACAGCTAGCTAAACAGATGGCTTCTACTCCTGACAGTACCCTGTTACCTGCGGGTAACAGTTGAGTAACAGTTTAGTAACAGCAAAGTAAAAACAACTGTACCATTGGTCTGTAAGCTAAGCTAATCAAGCCTTTGATAGTTTATTACCTATTATTGATAAATATGTAGCAGAAAATCAGAAAAGTGAAGGTTTATTTTTCAAGAATTTTGAAGCCAAAATGTCCTCCAATTCTGCAATGACCCTTTTGTTTTATGTGCGAAAAACTAACCACCACATTCTACATCACGGCTTTTACAAAGTTTACCAAAGTTTTGATGTGATCATCGACACGCCAGCATCATTTTGATTGGTCAGAGGTCTAGCTGTTCGCCTTTTCGCCTCTGTAGAATTCAATACAAGAGCGAAAAAGTAACAGCTGCTTTTTTGCTCCGTGGAAATTCGTTGCCATTGTTTTTTCTTCTTTTCTTTGTTTTTTTTTTAAAGAAGCAAATTATTCGCCTCGCAAATTCGCTCCTGGTGTGTAAGGACCCTGATGCTGCAGCAGCGCATGTCGCCGAGCAGCTTTTAATCATTTCAGAAGATGTATGTATTTCAAAGAAAAAGGAACATGAAAAGGTACAGTATGTGAAAAAAAAGTGTCCTGATGCCAATGACAAGGGCAAAAAAAGTAAAATCTTTCCCCAGTTGCTTCTTGATGGCCAATTCTCAACACCTGCCCAACTTCTTCCATGTGTGCATTCTTAGCCTTGAGCAGTGCTTCTCAATAAATCCTTTCCTGCTTCCTGCAGCCGTGCAAGTCGAGCGTTACTGCAGCAGCCCTGCTGCCTTTCTGCACCGTGTGGGGGGCAGCAACGCTTAGCAGCAGCAGCAGCAGCAGCAGCAGCAGCAGCACGAGACGGCGTTGACGACCGAGTCCGCCTACTTGTCTCAAAAATAACTCTGGTCTCCTCCGTCTCCCGAGGCAGGGAGAGCTCCTTCACCGTCTAATGGAGGGTTAAAAAACTGCGGTTCAGTCCAAAACACTCCCGTTAGGCACAACTCACTTCGCTCCTTTCCAAACAATAAGATGCCTCAAGCCGGAAAAACGAAAAAGGAAAAATCCCGTCTTTTAGTTCTTTTACTTCCTTCTGTTCTTTCAGAAAGCGTCTGCCGAAACAATCAGTTCTGGAGTGCAACCCGTTGTGATGTCACAGAGGGCGCCAACACCTGTCTCTGCCCCGTGGCTGACTTGTTGTCTCACCTGGATGGTCACACAAAGCAATGCAATCCCATTAACCAGGCGGCTCAGCGAAGTGTGGATATTGAAAGGAGGCTGTGAACAGAGGGCTAAATATAGGCTTTCCTCTGCATCTATACGCTATTTCATTAGGTGAGGCTGCTTTCCTCAAGTCAAAACTCTTGTGACTCAACACCGGCAAGACGGTTGTGAGCCCGAAAAAAAAACACAAAATGAGCAAAAACAGCCAAATTTCTAATGTTGAAAACTAACGCTCCCAGTTTCTATTGCGTCTCTCTCATTGTGATTCGCACTGCGTCCCAGTCCAAATAAAGACCTCAATGACTGCGTCCAGCCAGAGATACTGTAGACAAGGCAGCCAGGAGCGGAGGCGCCCGCACGCCTTCAGGTCTGACCCGCTCGCTTCCTACTCGAGCGTCCCGGCGCGGCAGCTGCGATCTTGAGAAGTGCGATCGTTGTTGTGATTTTTCCTTTTCGCTGTGTATAAACGATGCAAGTCTTACGTAACCAGGCGCCTCAAAGCTCACAAGCGTCTGATTTCTGAGAGCATTTTGTCTATTTCTGGATCCCCTTTGCAATTAATCTGACATTTAGCAAACATTTCAAAAGGTGTTTTTAAAGGCCGCTGTATTCTGCGAAAATCACTTCACGATGTTTGGTTTTTTCACAATGACACGAGTCTATAGGCAGTGTTTTTCCTTCTGCCGCCACCTCTGTGCTCGACCCTGGTGAAGACAAGTGGCTGTGAGAGCGCCGTCTAGACCCACTCAACGTGGTAAGTGCCCTCAGTTGTGAAATGGCACTGTGTGGATGAGCTTGTATTGGAACTGAATGATGGACAATGTGGTTGTATGGTTTGGACACCCAGTTTCTGAACTCTGATTCAGCAGGGCGCCCAAAGTAAGAGGTTTCTTTAAAGGTATGGCTGTAAGCAGAGGGCTAAATAAGCTGTTTTCTGAAGATCTGGAGAGTTTTTTGTGATCATAAATCACGCGGGGGCAGCTCAAAAAATGCAGAGTTGGTGCAATGTGGAACCTTTCAACTAAGTGGCAACATTGCATTTCTGGTTTCTGGTGTTTATGTTAAATCACAACTGGTTTATCTTTCAAGAAAACGTGTTGACCGGCTCTGACAAAGACTTTTTGCAACTTTCTGCAATTTCACAAAATCTGTATTACAATTGTGTTTTTTTTTCCTTATCGTGGGTTCTTTTATCTCAGACATATGTTTCTGCGTATTCTTCCACCTTCATCAGAGTGTCACATGATGTTGGTGTGTGACTCGTCGTATCAGTTGATGTTGCTTGTGTTTTTTCCCCCTGCAAGTTAAAAACTCCCTGAATCTAGTTGTTTTGTTTTCATTGTTCTAAATTTCAGTGTCCTCTTGGCCACCAGCGACGCAGTCAAGTGCGTGAACTTGATGCTAACATGACTTCTCGATGGTGTAAACAGACGCTTAATGAAAACACACAGTAGATACTGAGGCATCAGAATGTCTGTCCTATTGTGTATCTTTGTTATTTACGATATTGCAATCCCAATTCTTAACACTGCACTCAGTGACGGCTAAATGAAACGACCCAACGGCTGCGACTTAAATGACTCACAAGATTCATTTCCGAATCTAAAAATCCAGAGCGGCCCCGTCACTGGAAGCCGGAGGCGGAGGAGCTGGTAATAAGAGTGAGAGAAGCGAGTTCAGACCGTGCCCTTCACCTATTTAGTCACATAATGTATCTTTATGAACGCCTCTGGGGAACTGAGAAGAGGAGAGCTGAGAAAAGTGCTCGAGAAGCGAGTCATGGAGAGTGCTCCTGTGTGTGTGTGTGTGTGTGTGTGTGTGTGCGCGTGCGCGGCGTCCTTGCACCCAATCAGAGACATGCGGCAGCATCCTTCAGCTCTCGGAGAACCCACACATAAAGCTGAAGGCTCTGCGCCGGGAAAAAATGGGTCACCTTTTGTGTGTACGTGAACATCGGAGAGACATTGAGAAGATGGTGATGTCGCGGAGGTGCAATTTGTCACGCACGGCCACCCGCCCCCGCCCCCGCCAGCAGGGGGCGCGAGGCCACCGGGCTGAGGATGGGCCCGGTTTCCTGCTGAGCAACAAACTGGCCCGCAAGGCTTTTGAATCCATAAAGAGAAGAATTATTCCAAAGGCCTGGTGTGATGTTGCGAAAACCCACGACAGAGCAACACTTTCATTTGCAGGAAGGCAGTTTGTCATCCTTTTTTCCCTGCTTACATAATGTCCATGGGGAACAACTTCACACACACACACACACACACACACACACACACACACACACACACACACACACACACACACGGCACAAACGTACAGTAGCTGGAAACAACACTGAGAACTTTTGCAGGTCGAGCAAGTCAGTTGACATTCTGCTGCAGCTCCTGCGAGGACCTGCGTGAAAGGCGGATCGTAGCCAGGAGGCCACGGCGCATTTTTCCATCTGTGAGAGCCCGAAGCCTCTGCTGACGGAAATCTCACCACGCTTTTACTGCCAGCCTAATTTGACGTTTGGTGTCAATGGCAGTGTGATTATTATGGGCGGGGCTCGACGATGTCAATCTTTTTAAGAGAAAAAGAGAGACTTGTACAGCAGCCCTGATCAGTGTGGTTGGGATTACTCGATAAAAGTAATCCAACTAATGAATAATGATTACTCCTTAAAAAAGTAGTTTAATTACAGTAGTGGATTACTTGATAATAGATTACTCGCCAACACTGGCCCTGACATGGTTAAAGAGAGAGCTGTCGTGATGCCAGGGAGTGCGAGACGCCTTGGCCGTGTCTCACCTCCATGGAGATCCGCCGGTGGACGCGGTTCCGCAGGCACACGCCGGTCGGAGACTGCACCTCGTCCGAAGACGTCCCCGACGCCTGGTCGCTCTCGCCGTCGGAGCCCATCTTCAGGTTCTCGTGCACGATGTCTGGGGAAAAGGCAAGAGAATGTATTAAGGAACAATAACTGAAAAGAATTTTAGTCACGATTTAAAGACCGCATAGCAGTTCAGTACAAGTGAAAACTCGATGAAGACATCTAGCGTCAACTTTTAAATAATTAAGTCTTTTAAAAATATGCAACTTTTTGTTTCATGAAGGCGGCAGTAATTTTAGAAAGCCAAAGTAAAGTTTGCACGTCTTCACGCAAAGGGTTCCGCCTTTCCAAAATTTGCTAAAGTGATCTTCCTCTTTGTAAATAGAGTGCACTGTAGGTATCCAGAAAACAGCATAATTAGCCCTCTGTTTGCAGCCTTCTCTTGAAAACTCTTGTTTAGCAACCTGCTAAAGCTGATGCTGCATGTTGGGAAGGGGATGACAACAAGGCATGTGCGAGTCGGTCTAAGCAGAAGGTTGAAGGTTCACTATCCTGGGAGCCCTTTGTGACATCACAAAGGATTCATGTCCCACACTTTGTACGAAGGAAACGTTCAGAAAAAAAAACTATCTACGGACTAGCAATGAATATTGTAGCTGAAAAAACCCCACTTATTATGCAACAAAAGTTGCATAATATTGGACATTTGATAAAAATCATCTCTCAAAGCGAAACCATTCTGAAGAGCCGCCAGTGGCACCAGCAGCCAGTCTCCTTTTTAAAGACTCACAGCTGATGCGTCTAATTGGAAGAGTTGGTAATTAGAGAACGACATAATTGCAAAGGCCTTTCCACACTAGGAGCTCTGTTGCAGTGGAATTCTGTTACATCACAACTTCACACAGCTCGCACCCTGTCACCCCCCCCACCATCCCGAGGTCAAAGATCAGACCCGCACCACTTCCCCCCTTTGGGCCATAAAGCTGGCGCTGCTATCACGGCACAGCAGGAGGAAACACAACCGCCGTATAAACCACATGCAATCCCCTGCTGCGTGCACACACACACACACACACACACACACACACACACACACACACACACACACACACACACACACACAAAAAGGAGCTAATG
The DNA here is from genome assembly GCA_009823395.1 of Thamnaconus septentrionalis. Lineage (NCBI taxonomy): Eukaryota > Metazoa > Chordata > Actinopteri > Tetraodontiformes > Monacanthidae > Thamnaconus > Thamnaconus septentrionalis. Next base: position 5,184,783 of record CM020502.1, read on the forward strand.
ACTAGCCACGGTTGAACAGTTCTCTCTCATCAGCGCGTCGGCGCCTCCAAACACGCAGCCTGCAGTCACACTCAAAAGAGACAGCGGAAAAACTGCAGGAGAAAAATAAAATCCTGATTGTTCCTCTGAATGTCACTGCGCAGGTTGGGAGTGTGAACTGGGAGCCTCGACGTTAAGAAACAACGAGCGCCGTCCTGCAGCACTGTAACTGGAACAGTGTTGACTTTACACAGTTCCGGAATTCCACCTGTTGTGATGTCACAAGGGGTGACCAGAAGTTTGCTCCGCCCTCTGAAATCTCCCTTGTTTTGATCCCCCTCCCAGGCGTGTGGAACGTGCAGCAAAGCTTCAGTTGTTCTCAAACCAATTTTTTTTTTTTTTTGCAGGAGGTTGCAAACAGAGGGCTAAATATGCTTTCTACAGTGTTTACCTGACATTTAAACACACAAAGGTTGGCAAAAAATGAAAATCCATGGGTCTGACATGGGACCGGCAGTATTAGAGACAATGTATAGATTGCAGTATCAAAAAGCCATTTCTCAGAGCCACGAGGACTTGAAGACTTTTTTTTTTTACAGGAAACGAAAAGAAAAGTTTTGTTTTCAACAGAAACTCTCATTTGTATAGTCATTCTCTGCCGGGTGCTCTCCAGTGACCCAGGTAACTTCAAACCCTCATGAAGTTACTCTTCCTCTTTCGATTTCTCTCTTCGTGGCTTCGTAATATCCGAAGCGCTTGTTTCAATTCCCCCATTTGTTTGTTTCTCACTGCACGTTTCTCTTCTCTCCTCCAGTCGCGCCTCCCCCCGAGCTTCTCGCACTACCTTGCACTATTACGAGCGCGTTTCATTTTTATTTTTCAAAAAGCCCTCAGATGTTCCCACCTGGCCCACATTTCTCTACTCGCAAGCCTCTCGCATTCCCAGGTTGTACGTGAAAACCGCGCTTCCTCTCTCCTGGCTACTTTTTCTTCTTCTTCTTTTTTTTTTTACCATCTGCGACGCTGTCTTTGGCAGCGCCGCTAAACAGAACAAGAAGCGTCGCAGCAATGTGCGCTACACCAACGTCCTACTTAACCGTCCTGTTTTTAGATCCTCTATCTAGGCCAGGGTCCAGAGCGGCTCTCATTAAGTCCTTGAGTGCATCACCTATCTCTAAAATGTAAAAAAAAGAAAGAAAAAAAGCTGGCAGAAGGTCTTGAAATCCTTGAGCTCAGAGGGAGTTGCATTTTTGCTTCAAGGCCTTGGAGAAAAAAAGCTGACTAGTCTCAAAATCTAGTTTTTTTGAATGATATTGTGAGCGGCCCGACGCGGCTGCAGGCGGCGCAACCTGGGTAATAATGTGATCCAAGAGTTCTGGCACATGCCTTGCGTAATATCCATGCGATGGCGTTTTTGCAGGCGAGAACTTCCAATGGCAAAGGTTTGTTGGCAAAAACAGAGTCGTCGATGGTCACTGGAAACTACGCGTCCCATCAGCCCGTGCGGCCGATGGTTTATTTGCTTTATTTGATTCATCTTTGCTGCCTTATGGCCCTGTGACATCTTCACATCCCATAATGTCCCCATCATCTAAACCAGCGTTTCTCAGCTGGTGGGTCACAACGGAGCTTTTTTGATGGGATCAAGGCTTCATGGGCAGTTTCCCTTTATAGGGAATGTTACTGAGGAAACGTTGGGGGTTTAATTTTGTAGGAGAACACACTTCAATTCATTCCTATGATGATTATGATGAAGGCATTCTGTATTGTTCGACCTATTTTTCAATTTTTTAGGAATAAATTTGAGGAAGTGGAACAAACTCGCGCCGCGACTTCATCATAAGGAAAAAAAAAAAAGTGGATCCTGAGACTCCACCAGTTGAGAACCACTGGTTTGAAACAACAGTCACAAGACCACAACCCCCATGTGATCCTGTGCCCATCCCTCCAGACACCTCCCGCCTTCCTCCACCCAACATAAAGAAAGAAAAAACTCCGGAAGCTCCAGCAACACCGTGTTCCTCTGTGTGTGTGTTCCTGTGTGTGTGTGTGTGTGTGTGTGTGTGTGTGTGTGTGTGTCACTTCGCTCTGAATCATCTCATCGCCATCATCATCTCCATCCGTTCCTTCCAGCCCCCCGGAGCAAACGCAAACACTCGGATGCGCTGACTCATCCCAGCGACGGCTTCCCTCCCCTCCTCTTCCTCCTCCTCCCCCTGCCCCCTCCTCGGCCTCGGCCTCGGGATCGGGGCATCTCGTCCCGAGAACGTGAGCGCGATGAGTCGTCTGGCGGGCCACCACCTCCAGCTGTCCACCGCGCGAGAAAGAGGCCCCCTCGCCGAGGGGGCTTTACGCCAGGAAGGACGGAAATATCAGGGCCGTGACGCGCTTCCTGTTTGTTCCTAGATGCCATCTGCTCTGCCGCCGCTGCTCGCGTCCTTTCCACGCGCGGACTTGCCGGACTTTGCTGGATCTGCGCGAGCGCCTCTCACCCAGTCGGCTGCCGTTGCGCGGCATCGCCATGAAGGAGCCCAGGGTGCCGCCGATGACGCTGTGCGGCCGACGGAGCGGGGGCTTCTTGAAGGAGCCGGTGTACTGGTGCAGGAAGGAGTGCATGCTGTGGGAGGTGGGCGGGCGGCCGTTCCTCATGAAAGGCTCTGAAAGGCACATAGAGGAAAAAAAAAAAACAAAGACAAATAAATATGTAACAAGAGAGACGACACACAAAAGTGATTTTTTTTTTTTTGCTCTTCCTCTGAGACGAGCTGTGTGTGGTCGACTTTTGCTTATTTCCAACGGATTTGATTTGAAGTCACGGACCTCAGTGTCCAAAAATACCAAACATCGGGTTGAATTATGGATAAATATGGACACGCTAATATAACGAGACGTCAAATATGCTAAGAAGCTACGTGATCAACCAGTGACCCTGGCGTCAATAGTGCAATATTAACTGAGTGACAAAGGACTCTTCTCCTTTGTGAAGTTATTCTGAAGTGTACTAGTCCGGTACATTTTCAGTTGAATACATTCTGCACCAGGCAATAAAAATGCTGTACATTACTTTGTATCACTTTTCTGATAAACAGCTCTCCTATTGGGAGAAGTGTATGAGTTCCAAAGCCGTTTCGGTCAAGGCGGGTTTTTGAGGCTGATGCTAGCAAGTGCTAACATGGCAGGAAGTCTGTATGATTTCTCAATGGTCAAATAAATTTAGTTATTCGCTGTGGGGTTGATGTTTTACAAGACAGAAATATATAGCAGCGAATAAGCTAACGTTTGCAAAATGGACACAACAGGTGTCAATAAATAGGAGAAAAGAGAGTGTAAATTAGATGATAATTTTGTATTTTAACTTTGCACCCGAACACAAAAGAAAGAGAGAAAAAAAAGGTGCTGCAATCAACCAACACGGGGCGATAGTGTCACTTAATGAGTTGGCGGCAAGTTCTGAATAAGTATGACAGTTGTTGATCTTACTCGGCAAGAAATGCATGCGACCAAAACGTGCAAAAATACAAAACAAAGGTTCTTCCTCATTAGCACAGACCGCAGGCCTGTCTCTGTGTCTCTTTGTGTCAGCTACCTCATCCAGCCGTGCACGATCAGCGCGCGGCATGGTGCGACCTTTGACGATCTTTTAATTCTACCGATGCTGTTACTCAAGGCCAGGCGGTCCTCCCGTCGGCGCGCTCAGCGCCAACTCTCACTAGATGTGACTGGAGGATGACTGAAGGATGACGACTCGTCTCCCTGCATTCTGTCGGCTGTCAATCACTTCCCAGTGCCGATCACGCCGGCAGCTCAGGGGGAATCACACCGGCAAAATGTTACACAACAAAGATGTGCCGGGAGGGGGCGTTTAAAGTGCGAGGATGCTTGATGGACCAACTTCTCACTTGTTGGATGTGTGTGTGTGTGTGTGTGTGTGTTTGTCTTGCTTTCTCTTCTGTTACATAACCTGGCAGAAAGGCCCATGTACAGCTGTTACGGACACACTCTGTATCCTCTGTTCATCACATCGCCGGTGTTTCATAATTCAAACACCCCTGAGACATTGACAGCGTCTCTAAGTGCGTGCGTTTGCTGTGTGTGTGTGTGTGTGTGTGTGTGTGTGTGTGTGTGTTTTTGGTTTCATTTTTAATGCCAACTGACGCCAATGCACAGGAAGATAATAGAAAAATCACACCAGTGGAATTTCCTCCCGCTGGTTGGACTCTGATTGTACCGCTTATTTTAACAGACTTCATCTGACTGATGAGGCAAACGATGAAAAGTCCGTGATACGGACGTTTCCGACCGAGAAGAGGAAAAAAACAGGGTTCGCCATCGAAGGCGTTGCCACGATATTTTGTCTGTGATGACAATGATGGCGTGAAAATATAAGATTGACCAGAATTTTGACGAAACCTAAAATCTGAGAAACTGGAAAAGTCAAAAATCTGTGGTTATTTTCAGAAATGTGTTTGCCACAACCATTAACTACTGCACTGGAAGATTAAAATTCCTAAAACTATGAAAGTAAATTATAAGCCAAAAAATTATCTGTTTTTAAATTTGGAATATCAACAGCGGCTGCAGTGGATCATGAAATTAGAAATAAGATCATGAGATACACATGTTGATATTTCCTCTATCAAAATAAAACAAAAATGTCAATATTAATAATGATAACAATCAAATAGTAAACACAGCAACATAGTCCAACTATTGCAGCACCGAGAGGATGATGACTATTGGCGTTCGACACATTCGCGTCGTGCTATTAAAACTGGCGATTTAGGTTCTGCCTGGACGTGCACGTGTGCAATTTTCCGGGCCGTCACCGTTGTCCTTGGTGCCGCCGTCCTCGATGGTCATCTGCTCGGCCAGCTCGGACAGCGACTCGTCGATGGTCTGGCTGGAGCGGAGAGTCAGCGACAGGCGCTTCTTGATCCTCTTCATCTTCTCCATGGCTGGGCTGCGGGGGAGGGGAACAAACACACACAAACACACACACACACACATGTGCGTAAGCAACTGCAGGCAACAATTTGCAGGGAAGTTCTGACGCTCCAGGAGCCTCCTCGGAGTTCCGAGACGTTTCGGGCTCATCAATAACTCAGGGCTTTTCACTTTTTATCCAATATTCATTCGCTCAGCAAATAGCGCGAAGGGCTCGTGAATTCTGCATGAGTGGGGGAGGAGGGCGGGGGGCATGAATAAAGGATGAACACGTGCACTTTTACAAAGACGAGGGCTTAATGGACGCTAATTGGAGGAGGAGGAGGAGGAAGAGGCTCCACAGGTCTTGGCTTGTACCTGCTGACCAGATGTGGGAAGCAATGAAGACCAAATACTTTGTTACTGCACTTAGGGCTCAGGTATCTGTACTTTATTAGAGTTCACTGGATTAGTTTTTACTTTAATTCGCCACATTTGTACATAAACATCTGTACTTTTTACTCCTTAAATTTGGAAGAAAAAAAAACATGCTTGTTGCTTTTGTGTTTGACAGTGATTAAAAGATGCACATTCTGTTAAACGTAATTTGCTTATTATCATCTCATAGTTGCTGTTGCTTGAAGCGGAGCGACTTGTTGTTCTATGTGAAAGTGCATCATATTTTAGAGGGGGATTATTTTAGAGGACCTCGGCGGTTTTGGGGCGACTGTTCAGCACGTTCTCAGCACGGAGAAAAATAAACATGTCAAAAACAACAGTGGTTATGGTTTACTTAAAAAAGTTAGTAAGTAAACGTCTACTTAACAACAAATGCATTGTTTCACCAGTTGCAAAAAAGAAATCATCTTCACTTTTTTGCATGGGTACATTTCCGAACCTGTACTTTGTTACTTTCACTTGAGTAAAGGAGTTGAATCAGAACTTTTACTTTTACCAGAGTATTTTTCTTTACACAAGTATCTGTACTTTTACTTAAGTACAGAATGCAAGTACTTTTGCCACCTCAAACAAAATCAAAACAGGCTCACTTGCACCGTGCGGCCTCAAGTAAATCTGTCCCCAGAGTGGAGTCTGCGAGCGGCGGCTGCTGCTGCTGCTGCTGCTGCTGCTGCTGCTGCTGTTTGTGTTGACGCAGCAGTCCGGCTCACAGGAAACACCTTGCTTTGTCTGCCTGCGGCTCATTGTGTGTCGCCGAGCTAACGCCCCCGTGCGCGCACGCCTGCGCTGGCGGAGGAAATGCAAAGAGGAAGCGGTCGCGCTCAGGCCCCGCCCATTCAACCCCCCCCACACACACACACACACACACACACACACAACCCCAAAACTTGACTGACCTGCAGCTTTCGCTGTCACTCGCTCTCCTTCTTTCCTTTGCGCTTCCTGTCAAGGCCGCTAGCCTAGCGGTGTGATACCATCCGCCCATCTGCACTCACACATGCACACGCCTGCACAACAAATTCATCATAACCCCACGCACTTCTCAACTCATGACTAAAATGTGTGAACAATGTGTGTGATAATGCACACAGTTATGTTGGTGTGTGGGTGTGTGTGTGTGTGTGTGTGTGTGTGTGTGTGTGTGTGTGTGTGTCTGTGTCTGTGTGTGGGTGGAGGAAGGGGGGGTTGACCTGAATTTCTGCTGGCTGCTGTGGGTCTAATTAAAACCCAGCAGGCCGCCAGAGGAGGAATTTATTAATCAAAAGATTTGGTTTCATAAATATTAAGTTGCACATATATGCGTGTGTGTGCAAGTGCGTGTAGTTTCAATGTGAGGTTCTTAAAAAAAACCTCTGTCAAGGACTTCCAGAACTACATCCAGGTCAGCTTCAAAATGTGTATTAAAGCCGCGGTCCCCAACCCCTGGGTCATTTGGTACCAGGCTGCAAAGAAAGAATAATTAACTTCGTTAAATTAATTCCGTTTTATTTATTATCTGAGTCTGACCAGTTTTATTTTGAAAAATGAGCGGATTCTCTGCGTTACATCCATCTACGGCTCTGCTCTTGACGCATGTCAAGGCGCTAGTCTCTGTCACCTGATATGTTACCGCTAGATTAAACCCATGGGCCAGCTTGCTAGCGAGCAACACGAGTGACAACAAACGTCTTTGGAAGAGGCCACGACTACCAAGAAAAAGTAAGCAACGTTTAACAGACAAAACCAGGAGTCCAACCACTAACTTTGTCTCGACAGAAGATTCCAATGCAACAAGCCCACTCTGCTTAACATGTGGCGACCGGCTCTCTAATGAGGCAATGAAGCCTTCAAAACTGCTTGGCCACTCAGACACCAAGCACCCTGCATTAAAAGACCAGCAGCCTTTGGAGTATTGAGAAAGAAAAAAGCGTATGTTACTCAAAATGTTACTCATGTTACGTTGTTGTCGCTCCTCATAAAGTTCCAGACGTGTACACAGTGGATTCACCTTTATTATCATATTTAGAAAATACTACAGTTTTCATGTTGATCTGTGAAAATATTGTCTCACATTGAACCAGGCTGTGGTGCAAAAAAGGTTGGGGGCCGCTGCGTTAAAGGACTTGTCCGTAGTTTTTTTTTGTGCCACCTTTCACATTTAAAGTTGACCCCGAGTCAATTCAACTGGTTCATGTGCACAAACTCTGGACAAAAACTTCCTGAGTCGGCAGGTTGAACTTTAGGAGCTGGCCCACTGTACGGAGGGCAAAGACAGGACACGTGCGGGGGAAAACAACTACATGTAAAGGGAAGTTTGCACACAGGCCACTTTATTAGGCACAGCTTGTTGGTAGCAGGTGCCTAGTAAAGTGGCTGACGACTGTATAATAACTCCATATACTCCTTCGTACACGGAGGTCATGCTGCACACCTTGCTTGTAACCGGTGGTTATTTGCCCTCCTGTTGCCTTTTTCCACGGACTTCAACCGGTCTGACCATTCTGACCTCCGACCCCTGATGTCAGCGAGGCATTGAGAAACATCCAAATCCTCCCTTTCCTTGTCCAAGCTACTGAACGCCTCACCTGGTGAAGTGGCTGGTGAGAGGCCGACGAAATCTAAACAAAACGGTATTTCATTTATTTCATTTACGTTCCTTGTGCTGCACTGCGGCTGATGATGCTGTTGACTCGCTTTTGAAGAGCGCGTGTGGGGATTAGCGCCGTTTCGACGGGACTAAATCAGATTTTTGCCCCAGTGGAGGCTGGAAGGTCAAATAAAAATACTAAATAGTAATTGGAAAAAAACAAAAAAAAAAAAAACATGATGCTATCCACAACAACAGAGCGCGCACGTGCTCCCCAATAAACACAAACACACGCAGGCACAGACACACTCGCTGTGCCGGCAGATAAGCGCTCTTTGTCTCCCTCGCAGAGGAATGCAACAGAGCCGGGTTTTATCTCCGCAGCAAACCAAAACAAAGAGCCTCATGTGACGTGCGCATGCGCGTGTGTCAGCGTGTGTGTGAGCGCGGCATCTGCCGTGCGTGTGCGCGTGACGGGTTCGTCAGGCAACCTGCCAACTCCGTAGCAACGCAGGGTTGTAAAACTGAGACCCTCCCCCCCCCGGGGCGACCTCATCGCCAACTGGCTTCCTCCACATTCCCTCAGACCCCCCCCCAACTCCCGGTCTGCCTCCCCAAGTGCATTGTGGGTAGTCCAGAGGCGGAAGACTTCAAGAGAGACAGAAGACGATGAAAGCTAATTACGGAGACGCGCATCTTCCCCCCTCCCCCTCTCCCTCCAGCGGCTTCGCTCCCCTGTAATTCCCGTCTCATTCGATATCCAGGTGGGGTGGGGGGCAAAATTTAAAAAAAAAAAAAAAAAAAGACGATGGTGAGAGTGTGAAAGAGGAGACGAGGCGGCGGAAGAGGAGGGACATGACGCGAGGGAGAATGCGAGGGGAGCACGAGTTTATTTGGCCGAATGGAGCCATAATGGAGCCTTTGTGTTCGGTTAAAAGCCATGAAATCACCACGGCGACCAGCGAGAGTGTACAGTACACCGCTGAGAGGGAGTTGAGGGTTGGAGGGGGGCTCAACTCTGCCCTGGACCTGGTAGCCAGTGACGGCAGCCAGTTTTTTTTTTTTGTTGTTGTTGTTTTTGCGTTTACGGCAGCTTTGGGAACTAAAAGGCATTAGCATTTTTTTGGGGTGGAGGCAGACGGAGCGGGTGTTAATGCAGCCTGCACTTGTCGGGTCATTAAGTGCACGTTTTCTTTGTAACTCACTCATGAAAAGCGTGTTTTGGAATCCGATTATGTTTGTCAGGCAGCCGCCGATACAAGAGCGTCGGCTTTTTTGTGTCCGTATAAAAGCGGCAAAGCGTTTATCTGGGCGTCTGACGTCTAGAAAGTAGCGATGCGCAGAGTGAAAAACACCAAGCGTGAGAGGCTATGTCTAGAGATATAATGTAGCACTAAGATTAGTCTAAGTGTCGCTGATCAAAATGAGCAATTCAACTAAGTGTTACCGGAATCACAACTATTTCCGCACTTTAAAAAGTGAAGTGGGTATCAAACATGTGTCTCGTACACGGAGCACAGTAAAGAGCCCCCCTCCCCCCCCCTCCCCTCGAGGGCCAACTCATCATGTCCTCAGCCCAACCTGCCAAACAGTAAGAACACGGTTAAGACTGTGGTCGGCCATTCACAGTGAGAGCCAACAGCCTACTCTGCAAAGATTATTGTCCACTTGTTTCCGAGCTTTTCCGACGTTTCGTATCCAAGGCGGCAGGCTAGTCACGCACATGAAAAGCGGAAAAGTCGCAGCAGATGCAGGAAAGCGCTGGTGTCAGGAAGAAAACGTGGGCGTATTACAAAAATAAATAAATAAAAACAAAAAAACGGGTCACTTAGTGTGGATTGCACTTTAAAAAATACGGAAAGAAAGGTGAGCGGAAGGTCGGCAAGCGGCGCCACCTGCAGGAGCCAAAAGACGCGTGATGTCGTTAAAGTAAAACGAAAAATAGGTAAAAAATAGACCCACTCATATGAGAATCAAAACCACTTTGAAATAGATGAAATCATCACGTTTCCATTGAAAATAGAGAGAGTGAAAGAGAGAGAGAGAGCGAGAGAGAGGGAAAACAGGGCCGAAAGGAAGAATGAGCTCACACAACTATTTTGATTTGTAGGAGCTGGACTGGTGAATCAGTCTGCAGAGAGAACACCGGCTGATATTCCAGTATCTGTGAATTTTATGTCGAGATTTTAAGATGTTGTCACGTCACACCGGCCCGCCGCTTAAAATACCTGCCCGAGATTCATCCGTGGCTGGAAATAGCCCCCCCCCCTTGATACGCGTTTGATTAAAAATAACTTGACGACAAAAGACAACATTTGGGCTCTTTCACTTGCTGAACTGGAAGCTGCAGAAGAGAGACAAACCAAACTCTGTTTTTTGAAATAGCTGAGGAATGTGTTGACGGTGATGTGCAGACTCGTCCTCAAGCCTGTCAACGCTGCAAGTATTTGTTTAAAACCTCGCTGACTCATCATCGCCGCTCCAAATGTCCTGCCAATGTCCAGCCTCACTGTTATCTAACACAAATGGCTCTGACAGGTTTTTGATCTGCGAATTGCGAGGCGTCTGTTGAGGATTTCACTTAAGAAAATTTGCAAGTCATTATCTATTATCTCTGAATAAGCTGAACAAGCTAATTGTTTGTACATCAATCTATGAAAGCAGTTTAGGATTATTTATTAGTACTGAATAATCTGAACCAGCTATTTTTTGTATTCAAAAGTCTGTGAACGGCTGAGAATTTTGGTTAAAAGAAGTATTATTTATTCATAATGGGACTTTTACGTAATCTACTTGTTTTGAGCAGATTTAGAGGTTTTACGCAGCCATAGAGTTATAAGGTTCATTGGGCCCTGAATTGTAATTGAATAGAATTGTGAGGTGCCACACTCCAACAAATTATGACATGATCCAAAGGTCCAGTCGTTGCTGTCTGTAGGTCTCCAAACCTGACCGGTTTCTCCCACACTCACAAGTCTTGCTTGCCTCCCGCGGGCAGTTGCAATTTTACTTAAAACTGCGGCGAACCAGCTCGACACCGACCGGCAAACGCAGACTCGTTTGGAAAGATCTTCCCTCAATCGCGAGTGTCCGCGCTTGTGAAGGTGCGCTGACGTCACCTCGATCATATGGAAAGGAGCGGAGGAACAGAGGAGCATCGCCTCGTGTTGCCCGCCCGCAATACAATAGAAGACCCAGTGTCTGCCTCGCATGGAGCGACAAAGACTTCAAAGATAAGGAGCGACAAAGAACGTCGCCTCCCAAAAGCCTGCTGGCTGAAGAATCCCTTCATCTGATATGTCGGGTGTAGCATCAATGTAAAGGCTGTTCAAATAGACCACAGACTTTCTGCAAAACCCGTGTAGCATGTTTTCTTTCCGCAGTTTGCGTTCCTCACCGAAGAATTTCCACGCCGGCATCTGAAGCACTAAGATGCCTCTTGTTACAGAGTTTAAGGGGGCATTTTGTCACTTTTAACAGAATCAAACCCGAAAATATCCTTCGCCATCACAACAAAATGGGGCGCGCTCTCCCGTCATCTGCCTTACGCCGCCCGTTTTAGCCGTGCCCTACAGAGGACGGTCACAAACATGTGTTTGTGCAGCTATGAGGACACGCAAGGACAGAGAATGGGCACTGTTGCCTGGTGCAGTGGGTTGCTTCCGCGCTGAAAAGACCCTTTGTGTTGCTTCAGAAAAACTGAGAAGGAGCTCCAGCAGGAGCGACTCTGAAGAGAGGGGAGCTGCAATAACTTACTGAGTCCGGAGCACAAAGAGGTGCAATGACTGATATTAATAAGGCCATTTGAGACAGAAAAAGACCACAAGCGGAACAAGAAGAAACACTTTGGGAAGATAGATTTAAAGATAAGCGAGATTATGAGTCCAAAGAACAGACACAAGAATCATTCAGAGGTTGCTTTTTTTTTTTTTTACTCTGTGCCCTAAAGAAACAGAAGAAAAAAAGCTATCATCACGTAACTGTAAACTGTACAATGGGATGACTGTTTGGTTTTCTAAAGAAGGAAACCACATTTCTGCCTCTGCTCTTGCTTTTGGCCTGTCTGACGTTGGTTTTGTAGTATTTATGTTTTTTGGCAAATTTGAAAAAACAAAGAGAACGAAGCCTGTGAGAGACTGACATGCAATGCTACGGTTCATTTGCCATGGTATACATTTTGGTCCCGCATCAGAAAGTAAATTGGACAACAAGATATTTTCCAGTTCACACCGAACAGTCAGGTGGACTTGCAAAATTCTGCAGTTTGTTGTGAGTTTGTTTGTCAAACGAACCAAATCTCTTCAATAAACCCTTCTGGTCCGAAGTGGCACTGCATCAAGAATTGCTGACGGAGAAGACGAGACAAAAAGTGAAGAAGAACCCTCGATCATCTTCTGATGATGCAGGGCAACCAACGACATGCGCTAGTTTAGGTTGTGTTTATCTACAGTGCCAAGCGGTGTCATATGCTTCTTTCCTTTGGTTCACTTGAGGAGGAGCGAGACCTGTGTTTTTAGGTGGATCAGTGTTGACTTGATGATCCTGAACAGAGTTGGACTGCCCGTTTACACCTCTCCAAAGGAACTGGACTATCGGAGCAAATGACCTAGCTAGGCTGGTTGAAACAGGGCTTGTGTTAACCCTCAGGCATACCTGGAGTCCGGACATTAAACCACCATCAGTTGCACCTGCACGCACTTTATTGAAATCCAGTCGCTTTGAAGAGACACATTAGTAAGATGGAAGAGAGCAGGTATGGTACATTTTAAAACAGCAACGTTTGCGGGTTACTGTGCTCTCTTTCAAGCGCAGAGTAAGCTGAATGGTTGAAAGCTGATAGCGGTAGCGGCAATGCCGGTGATAAAAGGGGATCGGTGCCCGAAGGCGTAGCGCTCAAGTCTCCCGCTTGATCCACATTCCTGCCCTCACCTGCCTTGCGTAATGATCACAGATACAATCAGAGCTTCAAGGGGGCAGAGAAATGAGCCTGGGACCTCCTTGATGCTGTTAACATAACTAAATGGTCCTGATATACCAGCTACTGATCATGGTATGTCGGAGTGGTCACTACACTGGTACAGCAGGCTGCTGGGGACGACCCGGCACCGGCAAAATATATTAGATCATTCTGTGTGGCTACTTCATGATTCCACTAGATTGGAAATTACTGAAAATACATTGTTGACACAGGGAACAATTATCTACCGAAGAAAGACAAACAGGGATTCAGAACTGAAACAACCCAAAACACGAGCAGGAAGGAGGAGAGTGGAGAGCGGAGATTTAAAATTTCATGGGAATGCAAAGGAATGAAGATAAAGACAGCGGAGAGGAAGGGCAGGCTGGAGGGGAAGATGTTATTTTTAGGCACGAGGACTGCGGTGTCTCCCCGCAGAATACACACCACACACACACACACACACACACACACACACACACACACACACAGAAACAAATGTAAACACAACACGTGGTGCGCCTCTGCCCCGTCGCCGTCTTGCCACATGACAAACCTGAAAGCCCACAAGGCCACAAAACCATGACTGAAACACCAAGCACACACATAAAGACTCAAACGCAGGGGCTTGCCTGCATGCCCAGACACCACAGTGTAAATCTGTCTGCAGCCAAAAGGAGGGGATTGAATGAAACAAACTGAAGGGTTGGCTGCAGGTCACGGTAAAGTCAGTGCACTTTGCCCCATCCTCCGGTCACAAAACAAGAGGTCCTGCTCAGGGACGGATGATTCCCCCGGTCAGAGGTCCGCGCCGGCACCGAAAACGAGGCGCACAAAAAAATCACGTAGGAGAAACAAATGCAAAAACACAAGGACGGGCACGCATGGTTGGCACGAAGGTTCAGCAGCATGTGCGCTAAGTCTGCATGCTGGCGACACAAACCTTTGGTGCGTGAGAATGCAAAACATGTCCAAACAACAGGACACGAGGTGTGTTGTTTTTTTGGTTTGGTCTTTGGTCTTCAACATTTCTGTCGCTGTAGATGAAGACATGTAGTGGCAAAAAGCTGGGAGAATTTAGCAGGGCAGCGAAAGGCGAATCATTTGCTATGGCGTTCACCATTTCATCTTCAGGAAACAATGATATTTAAGTTTTATCGATGCAGCTTGTTGTTAACAAGACAAGGCTGAATTTGATTGAGTGGACGATAATTTGGTCCAAATCATAATCAATATGGCTGCGCTGTAGTGACGATAAGTGACCTGATGTTGTTTGATGAACATGACACCATGCCGATAGACTGATGCTGCAGAATCAGATGATAACTTGCACGATGAAGTTCTTTCAGTCTCAGTAAAGCAAGGTGAAGAGAGGCGGGGAAGGAACTGCAGTTAGCAATAGCCAAGACATGCCAATTACCTTTTGCACTCCACTGGTGTCAATCGAATCGTACAAATAGCGTCGGTCTTCACCGGGGAGCAGCCGAGTGAACGCTTTTGAAATTGTGGACACACAGGAATTAAATCTACTTTTGGCTCCCTGATGATGAACGTGATGATCCTCTAACTACCAACCCACTGGGAAACGTCCATGTCGTTTGTGTGACACCAATGCCTTCCTCATCCTACTCTGTGCTGCCCTACACCCACAACAATCAGGGGTTAACCAGGACCAGGAGCGTCTGGCCTGTATCACACACACACACACACACACACACACACACACACACACACACACACACACACACACACACACACACACTGCAAGTGTATTTTTTCTGCCTAGTTGTCTGGCCGGTGCATCCAAACACACACAGCTGGAGAAGACGCGTTCCCGTGGAGAGAAATGGGAAATGCCCTTTAACTCAAGATGGCACTCGAGGACAAACAGTGTCATGGATGTGGCTGTGTTGACTTTAATACACTCTCATTGTGTCAGACAGATAGAGATAGATACATCGGTCCATTTTTAACTCAAAAAGGTTCAAATGTTTGTTGAGGAGCAAGAACGGGAAGGAGATTCACCCACAGTTGCCAGCTTTGGTGGACCCAAGCGACAGCAGCAGCATTTGCCCACACTTGCCTGCACTAAAACAAACGACGGACCGAGATTTCTGAGGACGGCCGTGGGACAGCGGCCCTGCCTACTGTCACCGCCCTCCTCCTCCTCCTCCTCCATGTGCGTTTTACGGCTTTTCCCACGCCCTCCCGCCACTCCTCTTGAGCCTCGTCTCCCAAATCCATCCCCGCTCAGCCCGAGGCCTTGGGGAGCAGGTGTTCGCTGCCGGAGGCATCCTATTTTGTGTGTGTGTGTGTGTGTGCGCGCGCAGCATGCATACATGCATCCGTCTGTGCATGTTAGCACCATGTGCTGATCCCATCGTCTGACAAAGGTGCACACAGCCGATTTGCTCTCCCCGCACCAGGCTGCGCAGGTTCTTGGCTCCTCAGCCTCAATGTAACCCTGATAATTCTGGTATCACAAATTCTTTGCTCAACAGGAAGTGCAAATGAAAAAAAAAAATCTACTGCTTTTTACTTCCCAAAGGATGTGAAACTTGTTCCCCGCATTTGAACCATTCTCTGAGGGAGCGGTGCCGCGCTCAGGAATCATTGGATGATCTACATCTCCGAGTCCAACCCTGCAATCCTGAGTGCAGGCAGGGAGGCAATGGGTACCATTTTCATTGTCTTTGGTATGACCAGGCTGAGGATCAAACCCACAAACTCCCAGTCTCAGGGCGGCCAATTTACCACGAAACAACTGACAAAATACATTTGCAATTAAAACAATCTTTTGCTTAATAAGTAGAGGAATGAGAGAAATAAAGTTTACAGGTCACAGTCCTGCAGCACGTGAAATTTGTCCCTTGAGGAGGCCGTGAGCAGCAGCAGTAACAGCGCTGAACTAAGGAACCACTGGGTGACTTAATGCTGTGCCATAAAGATACTAAATCAATCAGAGGTGTATTATCAGCACCTGGAGTTGAATCATAAAACACCTTAATGGGCAATAATCAAGACCGAGGTGAGCGCTAACCTTTTTGTTTCATTGATCCAGTAACAATTCTGATGCCCCATTGTGGATTTGACCATGGACCATGGTACGAGAAAATGCACCATGCAATTGTCAGCATGTACACACAATGTGATAAAACGTATTAGTGGGGAGAAATCGCACAACACCGTCAAGAAACGGACCAGGTGATTCGTGCACAAGGCCTTGACAGACGGGCGAGTTTGAGTTTTTCCAAGCTTCGAGCTGAAAGCCAGACTTCAGTGGGTCATTCTTTTAAAGCCAAGCTGATTGGGAACTTGGGGGTGGGAGGTGTGCACCATTCAACTTCAAATGGGGTGCACGTGTTGGTACTGAAGGCCACTTGTTTATTGGTACCTCAGAGCATCCAAGTCATCCATTGAATGAAGCTTCTAATTCAGTTTTCTCCTGACAGCTTTTCTTCTAGTTTCCATCCCCCTGGGTCGCCCTACCGCCGCCGCCGTCCAGGGCGTCCAACCTGCACCTACGTGGGGTCTCATCCTGTTGCTCGCCAAACAGTCCAGTTAGCAGCCACTATCACCGCTCTTGTGGGAGCGCAGCGTTAATCCCATTAAGCGGGATTTACTGGCGTGTGTGGAAACGCACGCAGTAATACCGTCCTCCGACTAATCTGACCTTTTCGGATAATGATGAATGATACGTTTGCCAACCTGGGACACTTGAAAAACTAGGAGACGGGACAATGGGACCATTAAAGGGGAGTACCGGCGAAAGGCGGTGATTGAAAAAAGCCCAAATCCTGTTTTCACTGGGGTTCAGGCGCTTCTGGCCAGTGTTACCGGCGAGGTTGGCTGCAGATAAAGGTTGTCACCAAGGCAATGATTAGCCCGCCGGGAGGAGGGAGGGATAATTAGAGATTCCTGCTTCAGATTAAAAAGGAAACTTTCTTTTTGTTTCTTTTTTTGCAAGGGGAGGCGTCAGGGAGGTCAATCCGGGCGAGGGCACGGTCCGTTTTTACAATCCCACTGCTTGCAGGTTCAAATCCAATAAACACAACAACCCAACAATCCACAAGAACAAATCTTGAAGGTCCAGCTGCTTGTTTTTGTCATTGTCACAGTTGCAAATGCTGTTCTGGAGAGGCGGGTGGCGAGAGCCAGGTTGGATGGAATGGACTGGGGCAGCAGGATGTTCACCACAGATGACTGCACTTGGCAAAAACACTGCGCCAGGCTCGTCTGTGTGCCAGTTCGGCCGACAGACACAAATCCACCGCGACAATGCCGTCTCTAGAACTGCCGTCTCCGAAACCTTTGGAGATCTTGAGCAACAAACAAGTATTTTCCTGTCCTTTCTTGAGTTGCAAAGTTCGACAACCCTCTTAGTGTTATTGGTGTCGAGTCTCTGATCTGGCAGGCAGGAGGCGAACAGAAGGCCGGTCGGAATGTCACCGGCAAGAATGTAGCTCGTACTCTATTGAGCTCATTCGATTTTATTACAGTTTTACGATTGCGCCTGAAACGTGAAGGCCAGCCGAGGAAACTGCACGTCCCGTACTGTCTAAAAATTCCCCTTGGCAAAGTTTTCCAACAAAAAACACATTTACTTGCCCAACTTTCAAGGTCAGGTGCGTGAAATGTGTGAAGTCCAACAAAGCATCAAGGCAGACAAAACCGGGTGTTTACAATGGAAGGCTGCAAACAGAGAGCTAAATATGTGACATCTTAAGACGGCCTACCGCCTAAAATCTATTCAGTAAACAGTGGCCAGAAAAGTAAAAAGTTGTGATACTTTTGTCAAACCTTTCATGCTATTGCAGGGACTATTTTGACATGAAAATTTTTTTTTGCATCGTTTCATTTGATACAAGCTGCTGATTTAAGGCGTTAGGTCACGTCTCATCAAGGCCCATATTAGGATTTCATGATCTCTGGGATAAATAACAAATAACTTGAGTTAGAACACTGTAAACAACAAAAACATTTGTAAAACACATATTAATTATATTGACAGAGTGTGGAAAATGCATTTGAAAAAGTCAGTAAACAGCTTTGGTTAGCAGCGGCGAGCGGGGGGGAAATTAAATGGCACAACATCTCTGTGTTGACATGCTCTAAAGTGTGATAAATATTTCAGCATCGCGACAGTCAAATGAGACCACGAGAGGGAAGGCGCCTTTATGAATGAGCTGCTGGCCTTATTATTTATGTACGTGTGTACTGTTGCTCGCCACATACCCAGATCTTCATAGGAACACTCAGAGGGACTAACTATGTTAGGATGCCATGCCCATGGTGCATACTGGATGGGGCATGAAGCCTGCGCATACAGCAATAATGACAGTGTGTGTATGTGTGTGTGTGTGTGTGTGTGTGTGTGTGTGCCTGAGTGAGAGACACTGAACTCACTAGACTTTAAATTCCTTGCATAGCTTGCATAGCTCTCCAAAATTCAGCGTATGTGCGAGAGCGTCTTTGGACGATACCAAATGTTTGGTGTAATAAGTGTGCGCGCGTGAATTTGTGCGTGTGTTCCGGCTGACTGTGTTCAATCTAAAGCCCTACAATGAGCCAGACTTCTAAAATAAGCCCAATAATTGCTACTTCAGGGACATGATGCCCACCCTGTGTCAGCGTGTGCCGTCGGGAAGTTGTTTCCTCATCAGTCTCAGTAGCTGCTGACGAATCCGCCTTTCAGATAAGGCTGCATTTATTTCCCTTTACTTTGGGACGACTCCAGAATGCATACAGAGAAAACAGAAACGTCGGTATTGGTGCGAAAGCATGAATGCGTGCACGTGCAGACAAAACACAGAGAGCAAATGCTGTGCGATGTGATGATATAAAGAGCCAGACAGAGACACATGCGCACTCTCATAGAAGAGGTTCTAGACATAAGCACACACACACACACACACACATAAACATTACACACACACACACAGGCATACATATACACACCTCCCCGTTCAATAAAACATTGCACGAGTGTGAGTTATATAAACCAGACAGGAGTAGGGAGAGTGCGAGCTGGCTGGCCAGGTTGTCAATAGCAACAGCGTTTCAGGAGGAGGCCGAGCCTCGGTATGCGCGCTCCGTGCACGCCCCACAGTATGATGGGATATCCCCCCTGAGCGCTTCACGCCAGCACGATTGATTTTGCCCGCCGTGTACAGAAACGTTTGGAAAAAACAAAAATTGCAGTCTTTTGTGATCAACTCACTTCATTAAATATTTCAAGCTCTCAATGTGTGTTCTGCATGGCTAGCAGCAACCTACAGAGACAAATAATGACCAAACGGGAGCTGCCAGTAAAATGCAGTTGTGTCCACGACAGCACGTTTTAATCGTGCAGCGTTAACGCCGTGCTGTGCGTTTGGTCGACATGTGATCACAGCTTTTAGGATTCATTTCAGCACTTTTAGCCACTTAAAAAAGTTACCAACATTAGCCGCCGTCACCTCCACCAAGTGCAAAACGGCAGAAAGACGATGTAATCTCGTGCAGATTTGCCGCGCCACCGCACTGGAGTGCACTGCACTTCAGTGTTTTGCTTTGTTTTGTTTTTGTTGCTTTTTTGTTGTTTGGCTTGAGATAGCAACTATCTCGAAAAAATATCTCGCCAACATAAACTTTCAGCATCAGATGGATGCGGCAGCCAGCGCTCCGGTTTCACCCAGCATTCCTCCACATCGGGGTGGTGGTAGTGGTTGTGGTGGTGGTGGTGGTGGTGGGGGGTTCTGGCCTCAGACACAGCGAGCAGCTGCAGCAACGCCGTCGGAACACTGGAAGCGACAGCGTCCTCCTCCCGCTGCCCGTTGCATCAGTCGCTTCGCCGCCAGCAAGCATCCTCTCCGCTGCCTCTCTGGGCTCTAACAGGAGCTGAGCGGCGGCTCCGGTGATGTCACAAAGCCGAGGCTGCTGAAGCCGAAGCTGAAGCTGAAGCGGCTCTTTCACTGGAGAACAAACTGTTTCCTGCCCTGCGCACTGTGTGGCCGATCAGCAGACCAAGCTGAACTGTATTGAACTGATTTCTTAAAACACACACACACACACACACACACACACACACACACACACACACAATTAACAGCATGTGAGAGGATGAAATCAATCTGCCCTACAAACTGACGACTCCTCGGTAACCGCAGGAGGAGTGGGGGTCGGGGGTGCCAACTTCAATCCGCTTCTGCTGGCACGCTGTCACACTCTGTGACAGGATGGCTTTTTTTTTTCTTCAGTCAGTAGCCAACGCTCACTCGAGGGAGCCATCACATGGCGCCACCGCCGTCTCAAAGCGAAACCAATCACGCAACTCGGAAGTCAACTGGGCCACGGGACGAGTTGCGTCTCAGTGAGCCCAGTGACCTGTGTCACATTGCGAGTGCCTCTGTGTGTGTGTGTGTGTGTGCACGCGTGGTAGTGCACGTATTCACTGTAATGCATCTGTGCTCCCGCTGTAGGCGACGTGATGCGGAGGCCGATCAATGCAAACGCTGCTGTATAGACAGTGAGAAGGACTGTCAGGGTAATTAGTTTGTCCTCTGGGGGGTTTGGAGGCCGTATCATCTCACAGCCAAACAGCCTAGATTAGGATGTGGGTCAATACACACACACACACACACACACACACACACACACGAACTAACGAACGAGCGTCCAGTTGTTCCAGATGCAGAAGAGTGGAAGTAAATCCAGGTCAGGCAGGAAGTGGCAAAGACCACTAAATGCATGACTGATCAATATATCCACTTAGCATCCACTCACAGCCTCACTGTGAAATCCTGATGGCCATCCAAAACTATACAAGTTTCTAAAGCCGATTAAAACCCAATCGTCGAGTTTTTTTTTAGTAAATGACAGTCAAGACTCTTTTTGTTCGGCCAACAATTGTTCCCCTGGTATTCCAACAGTTTCCAGGGTGATGATGAATGATGGATGTTGCTGCTTCTCTCTCAGCAAAGACGTAACGACGGCCACGTTAAAACGGAAATATCAGCAAGTAGCCGCGTTAAACACGAGAGGATAGTCCGCATTCTCTGTTTGTGTAGAATTTCAACGCAACGTTCATCACAAACCACAAAAAAAAAAAAAAAAAAAAAAAAAATCAGAAACCGAAACGGCAGCAAGGTGGGCTGTGCGGGCTCTGTTCTGACAGATCAGCACGATATTTTCACGTTGGTCGTAAACATTAAGGTTTTTTTTTCTTGTTTCCCTCGAGTTTTCACAATAATGTTCCTCTAAAAAATTTACAGCCGGGGTTCCTGTTGCTGGGTGGTAGCCAGGCAGCCAAAACGTTATGTTGTGTAAACAAACTCAAATATTTAGTCTTGATCAGCAAAATGAGAGGTTTTCATTTTCATTTCTTTTTTGAAACGTGGGTGGTAGACAATCAGGATATAAGCGATTGGAAAAACAAACAAACAATTTTAACGCGTTATGTGCTACAAAATTGGAGACCTCACTGTCATTCCCACACAACGCCGCCCTACCTTCGTCTTTCGAAGCCGAATGAAACACAACGCCACGGGGTCCATTGTCGGACGCGTCGCTTATTGTTTTGCTTTGTGAGCTGCGCGAATTTACCTGAAAAATGGTGAAGTCGGTCGTTTGGAGCCGACTCTCCGGGGCAGCGAGGCTCGGCAAGCCCTCCGCCGCTTTATCCGCCCACCACTGGAGCGGCGACGAGTAGCTCCGTCGCCTCGGGACGTTCCGACACAGAAGAAACTATCCTCCGGCAGACGCGAGTAATCTGCGAGGGCTTGTGACGGCGGGGGCGGGGGGGGATTAGGCGCAGGAGCCCCCGAAATACCGTTTATGGGGCGGCGAGCGCAGTTTGAGCAGTCAGGAGGATGGTCCGCTGTCGACACAGCAAGACGAGGAGGAGCGCAAGCTAACTGCCATCAAGTGACGCAAGGACAACAATAGCGGGATTTCCTGCTCGCTTTCAAAATAAGACCCTCCCCGGATGCAAACAATTGCTTTCAAAAGAAACACATAGTATTGTATCGTAATATGTTGAAAATGGCAAATTTGGTTCGCTTATTTGCAAACTACACAAAACTGGTCGGAATACAAGGCAAGCGGACAGAAATAGCTATTTTATGCCGTAACAAACTGAGGAAATAACAATAAATGTGATGTTTAGCTTCTTATTTAAAAAAAATAAATCATAAAACCATATCAAATTTCGAAGACAATACAAAAAAATGATACGCTTTCGGTGTTCGATTTGTAATTTCCCCCTGATTATAAAATACGAACCATAGCTATTCGTTTTTGTTTTTTTTTTTTTTTTTTTTGCAGAGACACTCACGGAAACTTTGAAAATTGCCAGTAATAACTGCGGAGCAGGTTTGAGTAACCAAGACGTCGATTTTTAAATAAATTCAATTTAAAAGGAAAAAAAACAAAAAACAAAGGCCACATTTTGTGCAGTATTGCACTCTCAGAGAAACTCGATGAATAGGACCAAAGTTCTATTATTGATTTTTCTTTTTTAAATTATTATTCTGTGGCTCCCTCTGTCGGACAAATGCTGTAATAACAACTACGAAAATGATGGAGGGAATCGCACAAGAGTAAGTCAACAACAATTATTAATGCTTTCTTTGAAGTAGTTACAGTAAATTCATATTTAATCATAAAGTATAGGTTATGCGATATTTAAATGCTATTTGAAGCCTAGATTGTATAATAATATCGCATATGGTCATAAAAAAACAAAATAATGTAAAAGTACCATTATTTAGATTATGTAAAGCAAATAAAGTGGGTCTGCCCATACATGAGCCAACACAGCCCAGTAGTGACAGTTTAACTGAGTGTGACCTTGTTGTTATCGCCGGTGCTCTCTGCCCTCCAGTCAGTCACGCTGTCGATGCGCTCAGCCCTGCGGAGTGCGGACCGCATCAGAACAACTGTCCAAGCCAACCTGACAGGAGAGATGTCTCGGGCTGCGGAAAGGCTCCGGCTGATCATCAATCACCTTGATCGACCACCGGCCGCAATCGTATCCTCTTTACATTTGTTCTCTCTCGCCGATCGTTTGCACCTCCGTGTGGTCCTTGCAAGGGGCGCATCATTTCCGAGCGGCGCTAGACGGGGTCGGCGGCTCCGATGCTAAGCTAGGCCGGGGTCTCGCTTCGGACCGCAGGCCACTGGAACAAGGCGAAGTAATACACGACCAGTTAACGAGTAATGAGTTTGCTGTCATACCATGTTCGCAAATTCGTCTCTCAAATCGCTTGGAAAGTCTTTCCACGCGGGGAATTTACTGTATACCCCGAATACAGTTGGCCGCTGTCGCAAAACCTGAATTGCTAACGTGCCTGTTTTATACCAGTTTAGCTGCTGTACTTTGTGTTTAACTTGTGGTTCACTAACGAGGGGTATATTCTGCATTAAATTAAGTAGATAGACTCCTGGAGAAACAGTGAATTTTATTATTGATTTTATGTGTTGTTTCCTTGACTTGCCTCAGTCAGCTGCACCAACCTCAGCTGCAACCTTTCAACCCTCTCAGAGACTCAGGTGGGGTTTATTTTATTCATTTATTTACCGTTAAAGTTTGTTTTTTGTGTGTGTTTTTTTAATGGGTTGATTGAAAGCTCTTGCTTCAGATTACGTGACGCACGTTTCATGTTTACCTTTGGCACAGTTTCGCCTGTGCTGTAAACTGACCTACTTTCAGGGCCTCCTCCCCAGTTTAGTGTATGCGGTCATGTTTGCATAGACGAAACAAACAAGATTCAAGGTTTGCTTTGGACTGCAGCTTATAGATAAATCATGCCCTGCAGATATGTTTCGGTGTGGATGTAAACAATAATGACACAGCCTTCCAGCCAAACTGGTTTGGTTGGTATTAAAGTTTGCATAATATCACTATTGTTACTGTTATCATCATCATCATCATCATCATCATCATCACCATCATCATCATCATCATGCTCCTCCTCGCCATCGTCAAATCTTTGTGATGTCCCAGGTTTATTCAATAACCCCAACCCTCTTTTAAAGTCTCACTCTCACCTTGGTGTTGTCTGCAACACAAGGGAGGCTGTATTTACTTGTATTTACTTCTTTGCTCGCTCTCTGTCTTTTGAAGTTGTTAGAGTAACTGGGTTTGCAAGTCTGCTCCATAATGATAAAGTATTGAACATTTGTTGATCTATTTTGGCAGATATACGTTTGACAGTGACGTGCTGACCCCAGAGCAGCGGCTCTTCTATGAGCAGAATGGCTTCCTCCTCATCAAGAATCTGGTGTCTGATGAGGACATTGACAGATTCAGGTGACCGCCTCGAAATGTCATGTATTTTTTTGCCTAAAAAAAAAAAAAAAAAGCCCTTCATGTCAGTTCTCATGGGCCTGGGTATGGGGTGCTTAGCGCGATCTGCGTGTGTTCCACAGGAAGGAGTTTGAGCGCATCTGCCGACGGGAAGTGAAGGTTCCCGGCCTGGTGGTGATGAGAGACTTGGCCATCCTCAATTCAGAGTTTGTCCCCGACCAGAAAGCCGTTTCCAAACTGCAGGACTTCCAGGAAGATCCGGAACTGTTCCGGTACTGCGCTTTGCCACAGGTACGGAGCTCACCGAGACGGACACGTTATTGAACAGTAATGCAAGTTTTACCGAGCGCATACGTTTGATTAGGGGTATGGTCGATCATTTCATCTCAGGTTTGTGTTACGGGGCACGCCTTCAGTTTTGCAATAGATTCCAACCTGATTCCCTGCTGTCCTTTTAGATTCTGAAGTATGTGGAGTGCTTCACTGGACCCAACATCATGGCCATGCACACAATGTTGATCAACAAACCCCCTGATGCAGGTATTCTACAAATAAGAACACATTTCCATCAGATCTTTTAGAAAAAAAATCTAAATGCAGTTCTGATATTTTTGTAATTCTCTTGCATCGCCACCAGGGCGGAAAACAGCAGCGTTTCATTCCTTTCTCCTCGTCTCAGGCAAAAAGACGTCTCGGCACCCAATGCACCAGGACCTGCACTACTTCCCCTTCCGTCCGGCAGACAAGATCGTCTGCGCCTGGACCGCCATGGAGAAGGTGAACAGGCAGAACGGCTGCCTGGTTGTGCTGCCGGGAACCCACACCAGCACCCTGCAGGAGCACGACTACCCCGACTGGGAGGTAGAAACCCCTCCGGACCCCCTGGAACGATAGCTTCCTAAAAAAAACACTAGTCTTCACTTCACAAAACCATTTAAACACCGGCCGCGACATGTCGGTTCTCAGGGTGGCGTGAACAAGATGTACCACGGACTGCGCGACTATGACCCGGAGCACCCTCGGGTGCACCTGGAGATGGAGAAGGGCGACACCGTCTTTTTTCACCCTCTGCTGATCCACGGCTCTGGCATGAACCGAACACAGGGCTTCCGCAAGGTGCGGTCGCACCCGCAATCCATCAGCTGTTTGCAGAGGCTTCTGCCATGTTGGTGGCTGAAATAGCTTTTGTGTGTGTGCGTGCGTGCGTGCAGGCCATCTCCTGCCACTACTCGAGCACCGACTGCTTCTACATCGACGTGAAGGGAACCACGCAGGAAAATATCGAGAAAGAGGTTGCTGATGTCATAACAAGGAAGTTCACGGATGACTTCAAAATCAACTTCCAGGTCAGGTCATAACTTTTATGTTTGTATCTCTTAATAAGCCTCCTGAGCAGCTCATTTAAAATGAGCAAAAGCCATAAGGTCACGCAAACAGGGAAACACAAGCTTTGGTAGCTGCATATCCCACAAACAGAGGAAAACATCTTAAAGCACCAGACTGTTATTGCCTTTGCCAAATTACTCTCATAATTTCTAACCTTCTACCTGACAAATGTCCTGTCGGCACTCGGACAACGACCTCACTTGTCAGTCACGTGCAGGACATAAAGCAATAAAAGCAAATAGAGCCTCTTCAAGGGTGAGAGAGCGATGGCCTCTCTTTATTTTAGTTAGAAGCAGAATCATTTTTTTTTTTCCTGCAATCATTTAAGATTGGAGTAAAGTTTGACTATCGGCAGTATTTTCCCCAAAGACATTCCACAAATCAGTTTTCTGCAAAGCTGCTCCAGGTCAGTGACAAGGCAGAGACGAACGGCCTTTATCAGCAGGTGACCCTTCCACGTCAGCGGAGCGATAAACTGCAGGGCCGTGACAGATAACTAGTAGGAGGAGAGCGGAGGTGGTCACACGTTTTGTTGAGACGCCCCTTTCAGTTTTGTTTGTTTGTTTGTTTGCTTCCTCCTCAGGACTCCTGGGCTTTCCGAGGCCGCCTGGTGCAAGGGGAGAGGATTTCCATGTGACGGAGAAGAAGGGGGAGGGGGAGAACAACAACTAAGCAATTACCTGTATTTAACTTTTAGAACTGAAAGTGTATTTTTTGAAAAACTCTCAGGTCCACGTAACATTATGGTCTATAACGTAGCGTGTCTTTGTAATAATGGGTGAAGTAACTAATTCTAGTTCTCAGTGAATCATGAATTATTCTACAGCCTGCCAGTGACCTGGCAATAGCACATCATAACACTGCTACAGCGTGATTGTGTAACAAGCTTTGATAAGGAAGTAAGATTGTGGAAGAAGGTGTGCAGAGGGAGGTTATCAGAGACATTTTAGGAATGTTATGGATGGACTGAAGTGTGTGTGTGTGTGTGTGTGTGTGTGTGTGTGTGTGTGTGTGTGTGTGTGTGTGTGTGTGTGTGTGTGTGTGTGTGTCAGCTCTTGCCTTAAAAAGATGTTAATCAGTGTTGATTCTTTGGTTTGTTTATGTTATTACTTTCAGGAATCATCCTGTAACAAAATGTTTTCAAATGCATTGATATGAGGAAAAATAAAAAGTTGACAACAGCGCTCGGCGACTTAGTTTGATATCCTCAAAAGCTTTGTGCTTTAAACTCTGCAGTTTTAGTGCACAATTAAACAGTTAGAGTCAAGGTCTTAGTGGTCCCTGCCTCTGGAGACCTTGAGGCTAAAACAACATGGCGATCATCTGGAGCACTGTTGCTTTCAGTATTATGACTGTTAAACCTAAAACAAGATGGCTGAAATCAGGATGTGTTGCCACTAAAAAAATGTAGAGAATGGCGATCTGGGCACCATCACTGTTGATCTCTTGATGGAGTGAAATCCAGAGAAGCACTTTTCAGCTCTGCAGAGGCGCAGGAAATATTTTTAAAAACACCGGAGCTTTGTTGTATTAAGCCAAAGACTGCAGCACTGGGCACACGTATTATTGCACAAGCACACTGACACACACAGACACACAGACGTGCACGCACTCATTGCACGATAAATGACACGCAGGTCTACCTGCAGGCCAGCAGCTGAAGTGTTTTTCTCGGCGGGGAGGACAATTCACTCTGCCCAGTTTCCATTCCGAATGAATTGAAAACACATTTCACTGCTTAATGTCAAACTAAGTCAAGAAACAGAGGGAAAAAAATCAAATCCACCACGACTCATGAACTCTTCTTGTCTCATCAAGATAAAGAAGGAAAAAAAAAACCCTGCAGCATAACGTGGCATTAATTACAGCCTAGCACGCAGCAGGATCTTAACGAGAGTTTTCATACCTGGCGGGATAATGACAGGGTCCGGGGCCATGCTGCGTCTGTACCACCTGCATGATGTGTGTGCGTGTCTGCATGGGACTCGCACGTCACTCATTCTTTAGGCAGTGGCCGTAGGCCATAGAGATGAAAAATATAGAGATGGAAAAACAACAGCTGGAGCATAAAAAGCAGTAATATCTCAATAACTATGCTTTTAATATCAGATGTTTATGTAAAAATACAGGAGGCATTCCACAAGGGCAGCTGCTATGAACTTTATTAAACTCATCATCATCATCATCATCATCATCATCATCATCATCCAAAATTGCTGGTCTCAAATGTGATAACCTGCTCCAGACTCTGGTCCAGACAGAGGTCATGACAGCTACATGAGGTTAACAGCTAAAAGAAACAAAAGAATTGCATTAATCAGACTCAGGAAACTTTTTCGAGAGCAGGCGGAGGCCAGAATGGACCAATAGCGTGGGCCAATAAGGGGGACAGCAGCTCATCACCACCTAATGAGGTGATAGTGAACAATCAGTAAACAGTGGTTCTGATTCTGAACCATCACTCCTCCTTTTCTTCCCTTTTTCAACTTCTCTTCTTCTCACTGCCAGAAAAGTCAAAATTCCAGCTGCCTCCCTCCCTCCTTACTTTTCCACTCTCTCCTCCCACCTCACCTCCCTCATCCTTTTTCCCCCCATCACCCCGCTCCGCTCCGGCTCAGTCGAGCACAGGCTCTCGTCCTCCCTCTTCAAGATGTCCCGGACTCGGGTCGCGCTGGTTCCGCTGCTGGCCGCCGCCCTCCTCTTCCTCACCTGTGAGTACCTGGTCTGGGTGGGAGCCAGCGGGGGGAGGAGGGGTGGTTTTGTTGGATTGTTGTCCTTCCTGGGGAGGGAATGGGTGGGAGGAATATACCTGGACATGAAGTAGCATCTCGCTTTGGGTGGGTTGCCTTTAATCTCAATTTAATTGAAGTTAGTTCAAAATGAATTCTCTATTTAATCAAATCCAATTTAAAAAAGAAGATGTATTATTTCTTGCAAAATAACTTATGAGACAAAAATTGCTCTGCATTACTCGCAAATAACCTCTGGTTAAAATGATGATTAATATTGTCAAATAAGATTTCAGTGCATGGAGCAAAAAAAAAAAAAAAATCGACAGTATGATGAGAAAATGTTCCACTCATTTCAGTTCTTTTTTCACGGCAAGGCAGGCTTTGGCTCGTTAAAATTAAAGTCAAGATCCCTGTATACAACACTTTTTCTTGATAATTTTGATTCATGTGGTATCAGCATATCAGATGAATCAAAAAATATACTTATATAAATCTCCGAAATAAGGTTTGCCAGAAAAAAAATCCAACAGATGGTTGTGCTTCTATATTTGGCCACCACACTGTTTCCCAGAATGCTTTATCTGATAGGACTCTTTCACTTCAGGCCATTTGCTTATCTTTCCTGGCACAAAAAACAATCAGTCTTTGTATTGAAATGTGGGCGGCTCTTATTAAAGCTATGAACCTTTTCTTTTTTTAAAGCACTTGTTGGGTTCTTGGCCTCATCTTACGTTTTGCTAATTTGTCTGCATGTTAACTCTTTTTTATTGCAGTTTACAGTGGGGTTGACGGTGTTGCAGTGCGTGCCGACCGCAGTGGTGACAATAGAGGAGACCAGAGAGAAGACCAGAGACAAGACCAGAGAGGAGACCACAGAGCAGGAGACCACAGAGCAGGAGACCACAGAAGAGACCACAGAGCAGGAGACCAGAGAGCAGGAGACCAGAGAGGAGACCACAGAGCAGGAGACCACAGAGCAGGAGACCAGAGAGCAGGAGACCAGAGAGGAGAACACAGAGCAGGAGACCACAGAGCAGAACACAGAGGAGACCACAAAGCAGACCGTGCCAAAGGTGAAAACCTCTCCTCTCTCTATTTCCCCACTGGTCCACCTCTGTGTGCACCTCTCACATTAAACCCTTGGCCTCTTGGTGTCTGACCTGTAGGTGCGCTGAAGCAGGTGTTCATGCCCGAGTCGGACGCCTCCAACTTTTTCAAACGCCGCAGCCGCCGCTCAGCCTACTACTACGAGGCCCAAGGTACAAACAAACCACTGCTTGGTCTTCCTGTTACACGTGTTACAAACAGGAGAAAGGTTATTTAGATTTGCCAGTTTTGCCACAGCTTGGACTTCTGCATCTAGCTTCTCTTTTTTGCGCCCCAAAATCAAATGAAACGAAACAAAACTGTATATATAAGATTAGTTCGTTCTGGATCAGATCTGAAAAAGGTGAATTTTTGACATATTTGCTGTTTCCCCTTTGCATTTCAACCTACCTTTTTTTTTTCCGCTGGTGGAAAACTCATCAGATCAACTCCAGAGGCAGAGTTCCGCCCATCAGAGCACTAAAGGGGCCGCTGGCACACATTCCTGGAAAAAACACTGAAGTCACCCCACACAGTCCACGTGACAGGCAGTTTTTATTGCCAGATACATATATATATGTAAATCCTATAAACTTCATTTCACTTCTCAAATATCACTGTGTTTGTCTGCTATATGATATATTGAACTGAAATTGCTAATCCGAACAACCAATGATTTATAAAGGAAAATCTTGAAATTGATCAGAGGTGCCCAAAACTTTTTCATACCACTGTATGTATACAGCATTATGTACAAGCAGTTGTCCATAATTTGAATTCATTTACTGTGTTATTTAAACCACAGTAAATTATTATTACTGTTACTGTTAAAATATTTGCAGATATAGAATTTTTTTGCAAATGCATGAAGGTTGTTCCGCCATGAGCAGAAATTTACTGAGTGAAGAGGAGACGATAACAAAGAAACAATAGATATGTCAAACAGAAACAGAAAAAAAAATACAAAGGGATTATAAAACCTCACCTTTTATAATCCCTTTGTATTTTTTTTTTCTGTTTCTGTTTGACATATCTATTGTTTCTTTGTTATCGGAGGGAGCGCACGAGGTCTGAGGTGTTCCAGAATATGTAAATGTAGACTTTTTTTTTTTTTTTTTTTTAAGTTTAGTCATTACATTTTTTCCCCCGTCTGTCATCCCTGCAGCTGAGCTGAGGTTCCGGCTTGCTGAAAATGAGCGGAGGAAGGCGTACAACGCGGAGCAAAGGAGCGAGTTTGAGAACTACGTGGAGGAGGAACGAGATGGTGAGAGCGCCGTGAAGCTGCTCTTACTGTCCATAGGATGATATGACGTTCTGAGAACCTTCCGCCTTTAAAACCACTAACCTCCGCTCACAATGAGATGTGTACGTCCATTTCAGCAAAAAACAGCCAAAAGCTAGTTTTGCCAACTTTTGGGGTGAAGTTTAAAAGTTGCAATTACTCTCGAGGATAAAAGCTCATTCAAGGCGCTCTGACTCTGCTCGCATGAATGAACTTCATGTCACAGCGCCTGAGACGCCACACAGACGCAAAGTGTCCATTTGTGGTCAACCCCAAGCTGACAAGTCCTGCTTCTGGTCATCTGCTCCGCTGCAATATAGTCACTGGGACTGTTTCCATACCAGGAGCTGCTAACCGAGGAGACGCAACTTGGGTTTTATGGGTCAGATAAACTGGGAGTGATAATTAAACACACAATTTTGTCCGCATTTAGAATTTTGGCATTTTTGTGTTAGTTTATTTTGAATCAAGTGGGGCTAAATGAGAGGTTTGGTAATGAACTGAAGTCCTGCGAGCAGAAGCCGTGATAATGTTATGGATACAAAGTCGGCGGTGTAGGCTGGTGAAAGTAATTTATTAGTTCTGGGCGGAAAAATGATAAACAAATGAAACTTGATAATTTATTGAGGAAAGTGACGCCTCTGTGACTGCTTCCCTTTTCCAGCTTGTTAAGGGAAACAACACAATAATTTTGTTCATTGAAAAACAATCTATTCTTCTTGAAGAAAAGAGGGGGCAAACTGAGAGAGGAAAGGCCAAGATCACTACCGCCTCCTTGGGACCACAGGCTGTAACTTTTACCACAGCGTTCAGACAAACGTGTTGTTCCGCTTCATTTTCTTGTGCTAAATATGATGTTTTTTGTTTTTTTCGCCTTCCATCCACAGAGCAGAGCGAGAGGACGAGGGAGAGTCATGAGCAGGTGCGGGAGTACCACTACGACGGCCTCTACCCTCGCTACTACTGGTTCCACTGAGCCTGGACGACCATTTGAAAAGACCTCAGAACAATTATTCACTCTGAGGAGCCGGTGCTAAAACCATATATGGATTTTTTTTTTTTTTTTTTTTTTTCAATGCTTTCACATTCTGTATCTTGAACACAGCCTGGATAAAGCAATTTAATCTATCAATTTTTCTTGTTACCATGCAAGCTCAGCTTTATTGTATTAAAAGGACACACACATACATTTTATACCCTTGTTTTCTGTGCCTTACTTTTAAATACAAGCCACAAATGGAGCCGCAACGTGACCTGAAGTCTTTCTTTGTGAAATAAAAGGCCAATTTAGTCCTTTGAAATGACGACCAGACCTCTGATGTTTTTGGTCTCACGCCAGCACCGTCTGGTATTTGGGACATTTTAGGTTGAGTGAGTCGATGTGGGAGTGAGGAGGTGATGTGAGTCGCAGATCAGACTGAGGAGAATTCCACATTCAGGAGCGGAAATATTAGGCGCGTACTCAAGGAGACGTGGAGAAGAATATAGAGAGAGGATAAATTATACTTTCAAAGTGACCTGGATAGGTTTAACCTTTCTCTTCTTCTTTTTTGAATCACACTTATGGTAAGAGACAAATGAGAATGTTTGCGCTTTCAACTGCGGCTTTTATAGTGTTTGGGTTGGAAACAGGAGCAGAGTGGATGCCAACAAGTGTCAGTCAGTGGGAAGTTGAGGAGGAAGAGGAGAAGTACATTAAGGCTTCAGTTCCTGAGGAGCAACAGTCTAGATTTTAGGAAAGGGATGCAAGAATAATACTTTTAAAATATGAGCTGCAAAATACTGCTTAATATTTATTTTATTCTGGATAATTGCATTTCCCTGGGAAGCTAGGATACTTTTTTTTTTTTTTTTTTTTTTTTTTTTTAAACAAAAAAACAAAAACCTTTTTATTCCAGCATTTCAGTTACATTACAGTTCACAACCGGTTCAGACATAGGACCCTCACACAGGGGCTTCACAGACATGAAAGAAAAATAAAACAAACAAAAAACGCACACAACAAACCCAAGACAGAAATAAATAAATAAATAACTAGCAGACAAACAACAAAACAAAAGAGGGGCAGTCGGGTATAGAAGCGGTAGATTCATCATACTCAGGAAGAACAGAAAAAAACACATTATCCCTGGTCCTCCAACCCTTCATCCAACACTCAAATATTGTGAAACTTGAGCCCATCTCCTGCCAAAAATATCCATAGTCATCTGTAGAGTTGCAGCCAATCTTTCTATCATGTAAACACTCTTCAGTCTCTGCCTCCATTGAGATCAGACTCAAATTTTCTTTGTAATCAATGAAAGAATTCTTAATGCCACTTAACAAAAGCAACACTGGCTCCAATGGGACACAACTTTCATAATATTGTCAATTTCTCTTTAAACATTCTCCCAGAATCCTTTATGTAGGCAATCCCAAAAAAATGTGTGGTGTCGCCCATTTGCCCACCATTTCGCCAACATAGTGCCACAGTGGGATCTTTTACAAGTAAAGAAATGATAAACTGAGCTGCGTGTGTGTGTCAGGTGTGTTGTGTCCTGTGATGTGCGTCAGGTGTTACAGGTGCTCCTGTGATGCCACACGGCTGGTGCCAATCTACAATCGGGAAAGGTGGATAAAAGCAGCGACACTGAGTTTCAGTTGGCGTGTCAGTGGACCCGGAAGGAGAGCAGGAGCGAGCTGTGTGCGCACACCACGCTTGTCGCGCCTGTCGTGTTTTGGTTTGTAGCAGTTTTTGTGTTGCCCCCCCTTTTTTTTTTTGAACTAGCATTTGGCCTACCTTATTATAGCGATTTGTGTTATCTTTTGATGTAGTGTGTTAGCCTGTAGCGCTTTGTGTTCTCTTGTCTGCCAGATTGTTTTGTCCCTCCTTCTGAGTGGGTTGTTTTGAGTTCAGGGGTTAGACCCTGAGTTACTGGTTTTCTGTTAATAAAATCCTCGCTTTACGTTTACCTTACTGGTGTTTATGTTTACATTATTTCTTAAACTTTGTTACCCCTCTGGGTGTAGCATACCTAATCTTTATTTTCCAGTCAAATTTTTTTTCTACAATTGACAATTTCAATTGAATATCCAGCCAATTGGTTATTCTCAATTATGACGTTTGAGTCTAATTCCCATTTTCCTCAATATAATCTATATTGTGTAAAATGTCTGTCAAACTTTTTTTTCCCGCTCCTATTAATTAGATATTTTTGGATGGTTAATGTTTCTCCACAACACCAACAGAATCTTATCTGTATTATTGGGGGTTTTACGGACCAACTCTTTTTATTTATTTTCTTTCCCGGCTTGGAACATAATCTCTTATCTGGAGGTACCTCTACCAATCCTCTGATAGAAGGTCAAACTGTTCTTGTAGTTGAGATAAAGATTTACATTGTGTTCCTTCAATGAGCTGATTAATAAGAAGACCTTTGTCTGCCCACTATCCCAGACTGAGGGTGGAAATTCTGTTTCCCACTATCATCAACATGGACTCTGGTTCCATGAGCCTTTTTTGAAGTGTTGTCTAGACCTTCAAAGTATGTTTTAGCCCTACATTCTCTAATTTTATAGATTGACTTGCTTTTAATAAATGGTAACGTTGACAAGGGAACACCTAGCTGAGCTCTGCTCTATCTGGGTCCATATTGGATCCTGATCATTCTCAATCCATGCCACTATAGCATTTATTTGTGCAGCCCAATAATGGCTTTTAAAGTTTGGCAGAGCCAGGCCGCTCGGGTGAAGAGTTTTGAGTCTTACCCTTGGCCTCTTCTTTTGCCAAATAAATGTAGAAACTAATTTGTCGAACATATTTAAAGTGGATACAGGTAATTATTGAAATAAAATAATTCTACTCTTCCAAGTACAGAGGGGAATGACTTTTTGTCTATATTTGTTCAATTAATTTATTGTAGTTGACTAGGATCGGGTGTCATCATAATGCCGACATACTTGAAACCTTTTTTAGACTAACAGAATGGAACATTTTAATTGAATTGTATGGGCCAGGACCCAGAAATCATGTCTTCTGATTTATTTTCATGAATTTTACATCCAGACACTGATCCATATTCATATCAGAATTTCATAAGTGTGGGAAATGAAAAAAAGGTTGTTTTTTTTTTTAATAAAAAGTAAAATATCGTCCATGAACAACGCTGTCTTATGGATTGTCCCACCTTCAACTTGATCAAAGGCTTTCTCAGCATCTATGCTGAGAAGCTCAGACGGTTGCTTATCTCTTGCTGCAATTGACTGCAAGTTTAAACTTATATTATCTGATCCTTGGTGGCCTAAAATAAATCCTGTTTCATCTGGTTCTATTCATTTCTTTACATCTGCCTGAATTCTGGCAGCCATGATAGAAGTCAAAATGTTATAATCAGCACATAATAGACTAATTGGGCGATAACTAGCACATTTTAGGGGGTCCTTCAACCTCCTTATGCAAAACTGTCACTATGGCTTCTGACCATGATTTTGGGGGGGTCTTCTGATTTTAGCACATAGTTTATATAATTTACATAATATGGGAGTGAGTTAATTCATAAAACACTTTATAACCTTCTCCAGAAAAACAATCTGCTCCTGGTGTTTTATTGTTTTTAATTTTTAGGAGACAAGAAAAATGATAGATTTTGAACCAGATCTTGCTCAGTATTTTTGTTTGTTTGTACTTCTGAGGAGCATTTTTACCAAAATCTGGGCGCAACATAATCCACTTTAAGACCTTTTAATGGTACAAAATGCATGGAAGCCAACATGTCCAACGCAGCGCAGGGACCTTGAACCCCCCGCAGTTAAAACTTTCTTTGATTATAACCCTTCCAAAGCGTCAATGAAATGGTGTAAAAGTCAGCAAAACGTTTTTCGATTAGGCTCTTTTGTTTTGTTTAGATTTTGTGTTTTGCTATCTAGCACAAAGGTTTTCCATCGGCTTAGAGAAAAAATAATACACAGGTAAAAAATAAAATATTGCAAATTATTACTTTATTTATTTCATTTTCAAAGTTACAAAATCCCCACAGACATTCTAGTGCATCCATCCATCCACTATCCGTTCATTACTCATACATCCATTCATCACCTATCCATCCATCCTCTTTCCCCCTCTCTACTGCACACAGGCTGCCGCTTAAATCTCCATGATCACCATCTAAACAACAATAAATGTCATCTCTAAAAACAGACGCACAGAAACAGTCTCATTGAGTCTCCTCAGCTGGTGTCACTTGCTGTTGAGGAACTGGCCGTGCTCCTCTCCCCGAGGCAGGAGAAGCTCTCCTCCAATCTTCGGTCCTGCTTTCTCCTGAAGTTCGAAAGAAGAAGAACAACAGGTTTGTCTCCTTCCGGCCGAACGGCCACGTTCATGAGCCGGACTTGTAATTCAGATATTTTACCTTCATCATGCCGTCACGCGCCCACTTAAACAGGCCGCAGTTCCTGAAACAGAAAAACATTGTTTGCCAGGGAGGATTAATCTCAATGTTCTTCTTCTTCTTAATAGAGAGAGAGGGAGAGAGAACGGAAGTGAGCGCTTCCTTACGTGCAGTGCTTGTGCGGCAGCCGGTCGAGTGCGATGGCCCTCTGGCCGCAGGGACACTTGAAGAAACGCTTGACGGCGTCGTGCCAGCGCAGCTCATGGTTCTGCTCCACGCAGCGGTCGGCCGGTTTGAAGTAGGTGTAGTTACACTGGGGGCACAAACCAGCCGCGTCGTTTCATTCCAACTCTCGTTCCCATACAGTCATTGACAATCTCACGACTGTACCTGCTACTTTATGTCGTGCCTCGTATTTTTCTTTTTCTTTTGCACTATTACTCATTATTTGCACTACACTGATGTAGTTTTATACTTTTTTTTAGTACTTTTACTCCCAAGCTACCTTGTACCTTGAGTATTTATTTACTTAAGCATATTTACTTCAGTATTTTGTTCATTGCTGGCTGTGTCATGATTCTTTTTAAGTTTCTATTTTACTAATATTAGTATTAGCCCACTCAAAAAAATGCAAGACCACTTTTTTTTTTCTCACTGGGCACAAGAATCTGTAAGATGTGTAATTATTAATTCATGGATTTCTCCAGAGTGCCCGTCGATAAAAGAATAGATGAATCACTTCAGACCAACATTTCATTACTTAACAATTACTGCGATAAAAGAATTTGATCATCTAAAAAAATAAGTCAACACATCCGCTGTCTGCGTTTCTTTCTGAAACAGGAAAGCTGCAATAGCATGAGATTTGGTGTTTGTCTAAACTTTTGTTTTGTCTTTGTGCATACAAGTTAACATGTTAACTCTCCAATCATTTGCATATCAGTCTTTTTGCTTTGTTTGTCTTGTAGTTTTTGACTGTATAATCCTTGGTGACTGTATTCTATGCACAGGTGTCTTATGCAACAGCAGGTAACAAAAAGTCAATTACAAAAAAAATAGAAAATAAATCCGTTGCAAAAAACAGTCAATTGGTAATGGTGTGAAATCCTCAAACCTCCTCCGTCAAATTGAGAACTGTGAATAATGAACTGCCTTGTCGGGCGGCGACGGTGAACTCGTTACCTTCTTGCACGAGACGGCGCGGCACTTCATCTCCCTGACGCCCTTCATCTTCTCCTCCATCTGCTCCTTCTTCACCAGCACGTCAAAGTATTTCTCCTGCAGCTGGTACTCCTCCTGCACACATTCCAAGTGGACGCGGCGTGAAGGGGCTTTTAACGAAAGAGATTTAAAATCAAACAAAACAGAAGGGCTTTCAGTGCGCGTACAGCCTGCAGCAGGGCGGTGTGGCGAGACTTGGCGTTCAGGATCTTTTGGAACTCCTCCGACTGGACCAGGCGCTGCTCCTCTCGCCTCCTCTTCAGCGACGGCTCCTCTTCCTCGTTGCCGGATGAGCCTTCTGAGAAGGACAACAGGATGACGACAAAATCGTGTTGTGAATATCCGAAGTCTAACAGACGCTAATTTCCAAACTGGTCAAAGCAAAACCTTTTTTCCAACTTAAATGAATCTAAATAGAAGCTAAATCTAAACCTCAAAACTAAAAAGACGAAACTAAATTGGGAAAAATTGCATTAATGAAGACCAGCGTGCTTTGATTTTGATTTGCTACGACTGTCTTCCATCAGCTCTCATCAGCCAGCTGGTCGAGTGTGTGTGTGTGTGTGTGTGTGTGTGTGTGTGTGATGTACCACTGGGTGAGGCACGGTTTTTCTCCACCCTTGCGTTGATCTTAGAGTCGCTGCTCCTCTTCCTCTTCACAGCGTTGGGGTCTTCCTTCTCAAGCCCCGCCCCCCCGCCGGCCCTCAGCTTCTTCAGGGCCTTCAGCTTGGCGGCCGACAGGCTGAGAGCCTTGGCGGCGGCGGCGGCGGGCGGAGGCGGCGTCAGCAGCGTAGGGGTGTTCTCGAAGAAGAGGATGTCCTCCCCCTCCGCGAAGCCCCGGCCCAGCGTGGGCACGTGCGGCACGTCGGGACTTCGGCTGGACTTGGGGACTTGGGGAGCCGCTTTCGGGGACGGGAGGCAAACGGGCTGGGAGT
Source organism: Thamnaconus septentrionalis (assembly GCA_009823395.1). NCBI lineage: Eukaryota > Metazoa > Chordata > Actinopteri > Tetraodontiformes > Monacanthidae > Thamnaconus > Thamnaconus septentrionalis. Next base: position 5,222,962 of record CM020502.1, read on the forward strand.
TCTGCACGACCCGCTTCTGGATCTCGTCGGCCCGCTGTCGCCGCCTCTGGAGGAACTCCTGCTGCTTGCGCTTCTGCTCCTTCAGCAGGTCCGAGGCTGAGATGGACTGGACCGGAGAGCCGGCTGAGGCTTTGCTGGGCGCTGAAGTCGAGAAGGCATGAAAAGATATATTGGAACATATTTTCTATTAAACACAGAATGAAAGTTCAGATTAATGTGCTCATGAAAAAGTTAAGGATATTCGGCTTTCAGGTGCAATTTCTCAAATACATCTAAAATCCACTTAAACCCGCACAGGTGAAGCTAACTTGACTTTCTCCAAAGCTTTTAATGCGCAGGTTCAGCACACGCACACCTGTCCACTGTCTCTGCACACTGTTGTTGGCTTTTGTTTTCAATACACCCAGAAGAAGAAATGAACACTGCATGCTTCCACTTTCATGATGCAATCATAGCGCAGCAGGAACATTGTACAATTTCCACAGAGAGTGAGAAGACATGAAAAGACAGGAAAAGCCGGGATGAAATGTATCTATTAAACACAGACTGCTGCTTCAAGTTCAAATGAATGTGCTCACAACAAAGTTAAAAGGTCCAGTGTGTAAAATTTGGCTTAATTTAGGATTTTTATATTGTACATACTGCCCATTAATACATTAATAAAAGTGTGCATGTGCCGTACAATATAAAGTAATTTGGTCTTTCTACCTTTAGAACAGTCATATCTATATATATGAGAGTATACATATAGCAAGGGTCCGATATTCCTCACCTTTAATGAGTGGTGTAATTGTTTTTTAAGAGTCCCTTCACCCTCAGGCGAGCCTACCTGGTTGTGCGAGGTGCTTCTTCAGCTGCATGGCTCCGGGCGTCGGAATGGACATGAGGCTCCTGAACTCATCAGAGCAGCCCGAGACTTCGCCCGACTGAATGGCTGATGGAAGGCGATGAAATGCAGACGTGAGGAAATCAAGAGGAAAATCTAATGTTACAGTCACAACGATCTAAATCAGGCGCGGGTAAACTACGGCTCGGGGGCCACATTTTTAATCCGGCCCGCTGAACAAAATAGCTGCATTTCATCAATGTTTTCAGTGTTTTCAGTGTGAATTACAATAAAAAACTAAACACTGGGGATTATGTTGCAACGCTTAGGTTCATTTTCAATAGACATTCAAGCAACATGTTTTCTACATTTCCCATGATATATTTTCCCTCCTATGAGGTGGGTCACCAAAACATCTGCTGCTGCTCCAGCCCCTCTGTCACAATTTAGAACCCAGTGTGGCCCACCAGAACTGGTGGGCCACACTGGGGCCACACTGGTGGTTCCTAAGAGAGTTTCTTTATTCACTTCATTAGCCCTGGGACATACAGCTGCTATTTTCAGAAGATGAATGGAACCTTGTTGGAGCCAAATCAGTGCAGACAGATAAACAGCTTTGCAGGTAGCAGGAGAAGATCTTTCATCTAGATCTGTTGAGACTCTGTCATGATGCTCTCATCAGCCAGCTGGTCGACTGAGTGTGTGTGTGTGTGTGTGTGTGTGTGTGTGTGTGTGTGTGTGTGGCGCTCACCCAGCCTCTTGGCCTGCTCCATCAGCTTAGCCGATCCCTTTATGAACAGACTGTCCAGCGTCCTCTGGGCGGGTTTGTTCGATTTGGACGCCGCTCTGTGACACACGAGGAAGCGTCAGTGGAAAAACGTTGGGCCGCTTCCAAAACTCTGAAAGGCCTCCACGCAGAATTCCTGCCGTTTCTAGGCAAAGTTAAAGCTGTGCCTCCAGTTTTCAACCTTCCTGACAGGCTCGTAAATTTCATGTCGTTATTATTATTTTCTTTTTGTAATTTAACATGTAAAAAAAATGGATAACAAGCAAAATGGCATTTTTAATTGCTTACTAATATAACTGGTCGGTCGCTGGCATTGGCTGAAATTAGCACCACACTGCCAGATCCCAGCAGCCTCCAATATGTTTAAACGGAGGGCTGTGATTCTTAGAGTGAAAGAATGCTACAGTGGTGGAAAAAAGTTTTTGGACACCTCACGCATTTTGTGATAAGAATCGCTCTAAAGCTTTCGAGTGCAGTGTATTTTAGTGCCCACATGCTGCACGTGCACTCTTCAACCCTTGCAACACATCCGGAGACCAAGAACTACCAGAATTTAGTTATGTTATTTATTTTGCCTTATTAACAACACATAAAAATTATTTACATTTTGTTTGTGTGCCTCTGATGCAGCCAAACCTATGAAACGTACAAAATAATCTCTGGCAATATCTAATGACGACAATTGGGATTGAGCAAAATTTAGAGGGTGTCTGGAAACTTTTTTGCAACAATGTATCATCTCAGATAGAAAAATATCACCCTGTATTATCATACTGGAGCTGTTTTTCCTTTAACTGCATGGCCACCCCAAACAAATATCCAACATCAAACCACAATTTCTGTCCATTTAAAGGAAGATTAGTGCAGCAAGGAGCCAAAGGCTCGGCTTCCCCTGAGATCACTCACAGCGAGGCGGCGCAGGCGGGCGAGGACACGCCCCATAGTGGAAGCCGTCCTGACACAGTCGCTCCCTCAGGCCGCCACCGCCGCTGCCCTTCATCTTGTTGGGCGCTTTCCCGGAAAACGACGACTGCAGCTCAGCCCTCTTGGAGCTCATCTTCTTGTACTGGGCCTTGACGTGATACTGGCAGTACTGGCACTCGTACTGCAGGCAGAGCACACGCACACAAGCATTGGTGGTGAGATGCAACTCGAGTACAAAAGACGCAAAGGGAGGACGTACACGTGTGCTTGGCACCCACCAGGTTGACGATCTGCGAGCAGGGCTCGCCGTTCTTCTTCGCCGCCGTGCAGGTGCCGAAGTCCTGGGCGTCGCCCATCAGCAGCACCTTCTGCGGGTGATCCACCGTCAGGCTCACCTGCATGGACACCCATCGAGATGAGAAATAGCCTCCCACAAATCCTCCCTTTTCTTAATTTTTCATTTGCAATTTTGAAAAGAAATTAAAAACAGGCTTATTTCATTTTCAAAAATAGAATGAAAATTAATTATTAACTTCATACATTTCGATCAACTTGTGTATTTACATCTTTGCATGTTATTTTTTATTTTCCCTTCCATCTATTTATCGATCTATCCATAAAGGTTTGACCTTAAATAATGTTTTCACATTATTTGTCTTAATAAACTTCAATCCACTGACTTTGACATTAAAATTGTTCAACTTGGACAAAATAGCTGTATATGGACAGACAGACAGACAACTAATCAGAATATACCTCTATTATCAGAACAGAGAATTCACAAGGGCAGCAGATCCAGACTTGCGAGATTTAATCTGCTCTGCGCTGCCCTCTGTGGGTTGCTGGTGTACGCGAGTGCTGCACTTTGCGCCCTGGGGTGACAATTTTGGTTTCCCGGCACCACATTCCTGCCTCAGCGTGCCAATTTAATGCCAGTGCGACACCGGCGGCCTGACCTGCTATTTTGACCAAACACCACCAGTCTGAACTCAGCTGTAATTAGCAGCTTTTTATTTGCAAACCAAAATCTTTTTAAAAAGAAGCAGCAACACACAATGTCTGAAAACTTGCTTTTTCTGAAGTGGCAGTCTAATTTGATTTATTTTTAACCACCTGCAATTTTTCTGTTCTATCTGATGTGAAATTGCTATCTAAAACTCTCAGTTATTGGAATCAGCCCTCTGTGACATCACCAAGGGGCCGCGCAAAGTGACACCACCCCACCCACCGCAGGTGTTTGCACCAATCTGAGACGGCCTCACGCAGACAATCTGAAAGCAGCATGTTTGCAGGAGCAATGTTTGCAACGGCTGCATTTAATGTTTTCTCCAGTTTTTGGTTCCATGCAAGGCCTCTCCACTGGAGACCAGGGAGAAACACAGAAGGAGTGGAAAGGCAGAAAACGTTCAGGCGTCAGCTCACCCCGTCATAACCGTCCCTCTGCTTCATGGGGTGCGGGTTGAGGATGCCGATGACGGTGCCGGCCTCCGTCTTCCAGAGCTCTCTGTGCACGTCGTTGAAGAGCAGCAGGGACACGAACACCTCCAGGTTGTGCAGGTCATTCAGCTTCCAGATGCTGAAGGTTTTGCCCTGCAGGGAGGACGTTACAATATGGTCTGAACACGGGTGCAGATTGTTTTTGTTATTGAATAGTTCTGACGATGACGCAAATGGGTTTGCTCCGCATGCAAAGCCAGAAGTAGGGAGGCCCGAGCATCAAGACGCGCAGCAGTATTTTTCTTCTGTCACAGACACACAAATATTTCCTACGGAAGCGCTTTGCTGCCACCCGAAAAAAGAAACGGAGCTCAGTATCATGTTATAATGTGAAACTATCACGTTTTTACGTGATAATTTTCACGGTATAACGTGAAACTATCATGTAAAAACGTTAAACTATCATGTTATTTTGTGATAATTTTCATGTTAAAATGTGAAACTGAGCCCTGTTTTTATCTAGTTTGGCAGCATACTACGGAAGCGCATCAACTCCAGTTGATTGAAAAGGAACCCACGATAGGACAGCGATTCAAAGGATTTTTTAGGTTCCAGAAATCTAGTTGAATCTAGCTCTATAAGCTGTGGACAAATACAATAAAGGGGACGTTCTAAAATGTTAAAAACGTAAAAAGCTAAACGTAGATTCATGATGACAACAACAATCAACCGTCACCAAAATTCACGTGGACATCTCTAGTGGTGCCCACTTTCACCTCTCCAAAAGCCAAAACGATAAACCTTATGTAAAGCCTTATGTTAAGCCTTTTCCTCTCCATAGGCGCTCAATATTGGAAAAGGCTTAATGTAGCTTAATGTCCGAAAACTGCGATCAGCTATCACCAAATTTTGTCCCCTTGGTATCATGTTATTACGTGAAAATTATCATGGAAAAACATGATAGTTTCACGTTCTAACATGATACTGAGCCCTGTTTTTTTTTCTAGGGTGGCAGCAATGTGCTTCCGTAATTTTCAGATGTTGTCTTTGTACCTTTTCACGTTTCATTTACTCCAGCCGTGTGACCTTCTCAGGAAGATGAAAGTTATTGTCAAAAGATGTAAATGTACGAATACAACGTCTAAAAATATTTGTGTCTGTGACAGAAGAAAAATACTGAAAATCGTATATATATTAAATGGGGCAACACAGTGGCGCAGTGGTTAGTGGTTAGTTAGCTGTGGGTTCGATTCCGGGCCTCCGGGTTTCTCCGGCTTCCTCCCACAGTCCAAAAACATGCTTGTGAGGTGAATTGGAAACTCCAAATTGTCCACAGGTGTGTATGTGAGTGTGAATGGTTGTTTGTCTCTATGTGGCCCTGCGATGAGCTGGCGACTCCTCCAGGGTGTCACCCTGCCTTCGCCTTGTGACAGCTGGGAGAGGCTCCAGCTGACCCTGTGACCCTGAGCTCAGGAAGAAGCGGCTATTGAAAATGGATGGATGGTCTATATTAAATAACCATTAAATGAATCCCATTCAGTCTACATACGCTGTTGTTGCTCTGCTGCGTCGCCTTGTGGACCAGCACCGCAAACGTCACCCAGTCGCTGTCCTCCAGCTTCTCCCGCGCCAGGCGCTCCGGCACCTGCGACAGGCGGATCAGGCGGCGGTCGGCCATCTTCCGGTCCATCTCGCTGGAGGACACGCGCGGTTTTCTGTGGAGGAGGAGAGCCGGATTCAGACTCGCCAGGGATTTCACCGTCTTGATTTAGCCCGAGACTCAAATTTAGTTGTGTGACTCTCACCTGAGTCGCAGCCCTGAGTACTTCTCCACCGCCACGTCCTTGGGGTGAGGAGGAGGGGAGAAAACTTTGGGCGCAGCAGAAGACGCAGCTCTGCTCTGAGAAGACGGAGGCGAACGCAACGCATTGTTTGCATTTGCGGCGCCCTCCTGTGGCTGAAAGGAGCTGCTGAGCTTCACCTCCACCAGCGGCCCTCTGTCTCCTGATTAAAGAAGCGGTGGCAGAAGCACATTTAAAAAAAAAAAAAAAAAAATCAATAACTGAAATCTCGCGGTAAAATTCTACCTGGTGTTTGAAATTAATTCAGTTCAAAATTCTTCTAATCTTCAACCCAGCTTTGCAGCAGCTACATTTGGGGTACAGGGAGGAGACTTTGGTAATGCTCAGCAGTTAAGAGGCTGTCATTGCTTTTGCAATCCTGATTGCACGTTGGAGAATACTCACTGAATGGAAATCAGTAATTCCACTTTTAGCATCAGTGTGGCTTTCAGACCCAATGATGTTTCTAAAGCTGGAAAACATCAAATATTTCCTCAAAGGATCCACCAACAAAATTCTATAAAACTTGGGAAACTACACCGTTTTTTTCACCATATTTATGTTTAACTTTTTTAATGGCTACTTTCATTTTAGTTTTTTTATTTCCTTATTTAATTTTTTTTTTTTAATGGAGCTGTACAAGAAACTCTGGAGGATGCGGCTATCCAATGCTCCCTTCTTTTATTTCCAACGGGAAAAAAAACAATGCGTACAGGTTACTTCATGAACCCCCAACTCCCTCCACCAAAATAATCAAAAATCAAAAATCCACAATCCAAAAACAAGAAGCTTGACAGCGGTCTAAAACTTTATGGCTGTGTTCCACTCCAGAGACCTGAAGGCTCCATTAACCACACCAATATAGTGCAGGTACTGCAGTCACCCACCTACAGTGATGAGGGGGCGTGCCCCTTTGCGCAAACAGTCACAAACAAAATACAAACAAACAATAATTTGGTCCATAATTAATAAATTAAAGAACAATCACAGATAATCAGAAATCAGGAACGTAAATAATTTGGCTTCAGCAGTTTGTTGTTGGGTGGAATGTGAGTAAAAAGGTGACTACTTGAAATGTGAAAGGTATACATGATGTTGTATGCATTGTGAAAGAACCTTCCTTGAAACAATAAAAAACACACATGGAAAAAAACAAAAAAACAAAATCCTACCAGGCGTGCCGGGATTGGGGAGGTGCGCTACCCTGGACTTCCGCTTGAAAGTCTGGGCGCTGTTGAGCTGATCGGAGAAGTCAGACGACTCCTGGAGCTTGACGTTTCCTCCAGGGGCGGGAGAAGAGGTCGGTTTGACTGTAAAGAAAACAAAGTTTGTTTTCAGCCAATGAAAAGGTTCCACCTGTCAACCATTACGCCATTAGATTTACATGTTTGTATAATCAAAATAAATTGTGAAAAACAATGTTTTTGTTCCATCAAGGACGTCTATGTGCGTAAATTTTTCATGCCTCTGCACATGGAAGTTCATGCTTTTTCATGCCATTACATGCCTGAATTTTCACAAAATTGATTTAATTACTTTTCATACTTTTTAATGACCTGCAGAAACCCTGTTTTAGCTGCTGTCGTGCTGCTGAATAATAACAACTTTACTCTCCAGTGTTATTCAACCACTGTGCCGTGGCCCACTAGTGTCAGGTGTGCTGTGGAAAATGATCAAATTTCACTTAATTGGTCTGAAAAAATAACATTCCATTGTGGAGTGAGTGTGCTTGAAAAGGAATGTCAGCCTATTTTGCGCTTATCAGCTTTGAGTGCATCTAAACAGGCCCAGGTTTCACACTGAGTGAGTATAAATAAATGAAGACAAAAAAAACTATTATTGTCATTATTAGGCTAAAAAGCGTCATTTTATAATATTTTTAGTTGGTGGTGTGCCATTAGATTTTTTTCAATGAAAAAAAAGCACATGCTCAAAAAAGGTTGAAACACAGCACTAAACCATCGCTATGATTTCCTGTCTGCTGTGACTGGTCAACAATAAAAGGTTTACCTGCTTGTGCCTTGGCTTTCTGTGCTGCAGCAGTGGGCTTGGCCTGGGTCACTTTGGGAGCTTTTGGTTTGAGCTCAGCCGGTTTCTCTGCCGTCCTGGCCACCGGAGGCGGGGACGAGGCGGACGCCTTCTGACTCCCTCCAGCTGCTGCTGCAACTGCTGCATCTTCTCCTGCATGCGCCGCAGTTCCTCTGTGGACGGAGCATGTCAAACTCCCCCGTACGCAATATCTCGCTCACTAAATTTGACAGAAATGGATGCGAGCTAATGCACCCCGGTGCTGCAAACCTTGTAGATCCCGGCTACTCGTTGCCTCCGATTCATCTGCTGCTGCTCCGGTGTTGTCACCCTCATCTTCGTCCACATCTCCAAAAAGCTCTGACATTTCTTCCACCTTTGCGTCACTCCTCTCTTCTTCAGCTCCATCTTTGTATTCATCCTCCCCGCTGTCTTCATCAAACAGGGCCTCCAGTTCATCTAACGGCTCTGCGCCGTCCTCTCCAACCTGGCCATCCTGGTTCTCAGCCATCAGTGAGGTCAAGATGTCGAGGGCTTCCTCGGCTTGCGGAGGGAGACGATATTGTTAGGTGCTTTGACAAGGGTCACGAAGCCTTCTTGTAATGTGTTTAAAATACACTGATACTTACCATCCATTGTCAATTTTATCAACAGCGGTGCTGTTTCAGGATGGGGATGAAAATGGTGCTTTAAAAAAAAGAGAGAGAGAAACACAGCTAAGTTTTAAAAGGGCAGGAAACCCAGTGATCAAAAGAGTCTCCTATATTGAATCATTTTCCTATTACTCAGGACGAGGGTTAGAACATATTACATAGAATACATCTGGATGATAATAATAACGTCAGTAGTGGAACTGGATCAAATATGTTCATACTTGCTCCCACTCCTTTCATATTCAGAATCATTGTTTTGATGCTTTTTTTTCGTTGTGTTACATGCTTGTCTGCTTTTTTTGTTTGTTTGTTTGTTTATTTATAAGGACGAAATAACATCATCATCATCATCATCGAAGAAACGATATAGTTTTTAAAGAATTCAGTACTGGGCCAACGATAGTCAACGCTTCAGACATGAAAATCTGTAATTTCAAAACTATAGTGAAATTGTCACAAACAAAGGTAGTACACTTAAAAGTACTGTAACCATCATCTAAAATGTACAGAAAACTTACCCTGAATCTAATGTTTCAGCTGATTGTCCTCTGCTAATTCCAATACGAATTTGGCAATAGATCCGATCAGAATAGGGCTGTTGCTATGGTTGATAATAAAGTTATTTTCAAAGGTATGTTCTAGTTTTTTGTTTGTTTCGCCGGTCTGTGAACGAGGGACGAGACGTCTAAACTCGCGCTAAAACAAGGACCATGGTCTGTTGTCATAAAAAAAAAATGAGACTAAATATTTGCCTGAACGAAAAGAAATTCTGTGAAGATGCTGTGGACCGAATTAAATGGTTCAATTTCGACAAAGTTTAAAAAAATTGAGAAACCTACAAAAATAAGAAAAGAAAAATGTTGCTTTAATAAAGTTTTTATTTATAATTTTAGGCGTGTTGACGACAGGCAGCTCACGGACAAAAGGTCTCCTCGAAACGTGGACCGGAAGTTTCTTTCGACGGAGAAGTGGTCGTTTCAGTTGCATTTCTTTTCTGCAATAGAGATTAGCAAAGACCCGCTCCGACTGGATTCTGATTGGACACTACGCTGCGGCAGAAAAAACGCCTTTCAGCTCATCAAAGATAATTTCTTTCATTTGTTTCAGTGCAATCCCTCAACATTTAATGTCTTATGAATTTGTCTGATGACTTTTTTTTTTCTGTGTACCACAACTTAAGAGAATAAAATTGGACAGAATGTGGTGGTGCATTCAGGTTTTATTAACAAAATTACAGAAATAGGGTCAGTAGAACTTTAACAACCAGTATAAACTGCATTGTTGGAGCTAAATCCACGTTCTCATGTTAAACAGACCACCTGGTGCAACAACACCAACAAAACATAATAAACAAATATACATTTTCATGGAAATCTTAAGACAGGTTTTCAAATTGATTGAAAAAAGAAACCTTGAAAATATTCAATGAACCCGTTCATGGGTGAGTGACATTAATGAGTGCATAACAGTTTAACAGTGTTTAAACAATGTCTGATGGCATATGTCAGCTTTGAGATAATGCATAAGAAGTCCCTTCAGTGAAGCAACCAATGAATGGCATGAGCAAAAGGTTGTGGGCCACATGTCTGACGTACTGTAGTCTTTGTAAATCTCTAGCTTTTAGATAAGAGCAACACTGCAGAATCTAAAGTTTTCATATCTAGACTCATTGTCCCAAAGCTGCATAAAATAAAGTGCTCCAATCTTGGCATCAGCTAGAATGAATCATCATTAATCTTTGGAGTATCCACACAGCATATGAGAAGAGGTGCAAGCAAAAGCAGAGGAAGACTCAGATTGTGGTGCTAAGGGAGCCAATTTTTGCTGCAGGTATGCTGGGGGTTCCTTCAGTTGATGCAGTCCATGATGTGAATCTGCAGCGAGTCCAGGTCTGGCAAGATCTCACCACATTTGGGACAGGCGTGTTCGGGGATGTTCCCCTGCTGCCATTCCGTTCCTGAGGGTCACAATCACCAAAGACAATGTGAATGCGCTGTCTGGCAGTTTTTGTGCCATCAATCCTGCATTTCAGTCAAACATTGTGTATAAAATGTTGCACAGACAACTGAAAAGAAAAGCTCAACCAGTACAATGCAATGCAACTATTTTATACATGCAGAAAAAGGCAAAAGAAAAAAGCTGCAGGGCTCCCCTCTGTCAAAAGCAAATAAACATTTAAAATTTTTAAATCAAGATAAATATTATTCAGTTGCAAAAAATAGGCAACTTGTTTCAAGTAGAAGTGCGAGCAACAGACGTTAGTGTTCAATACACAATTTGTGAGTTTTTCTCTTTTTCTGCTCCCACCAATAGGCAAAGTTGACTCTTTGGACTTTGAATATATATTTAATGGATTCGGAAATACCAATAGAACCAACCTAATTTGGCCTTTAAACAATTTTTTCAAAGTAGGATTATTTAGAAAATGTATGGATGAACTATGTGGATTATAAGGTCATAATAAAATATGCCTGACAGTGAATGCTCAGGGTTCATCATAAGCATTTGTACCTCTTCCAACCAGACTAGGGCCGGCTCCATGAGGATTTCCTCCGGATTGAGTGTGCCTCCTCTGCATTTCATTCAGAGAGCGCCTGAGGAAGAAGACAAAGAAAGCAAAGACAGACGGATCAGAAATATGCAAGAAACAGCACTTTTAAGGTGCATTTAGATCTGACCTTTCCACAATCACAGTCAAACACTGATGATGATTCGGATGACGCAACAGCAATAGCGCTCACAGTCAACATTTACTCCTTGGTATGAAAAATAAATTGTACAACTGTAAAACCAAAAAAGTGACAGGGTTCTTCTTCTAAAGCCAATGCAACGTTTGAGGCCGTACCTGCCCAGAGAATCGATCTCATCCTGGAGCTGAGTGTTCTGCTTCTTGACGTACTCCAGCTGAGTAGCCAGACGCTCCTTCTCCTCGTGGAGCTTCTCCCTAGCTGCTCTCTCCGCGTAGAAGTCCGAGGAGTAGACCTCTGCCTGCAAGACGGGATGAGGAGGAAGCAGAATGGGCACATGCTGCTCGCTTTTGACCCAACACGAAAACAAAAATCTCTGCTGACCTGAGCCTGGAACACAGATATGGTCTCCAGGTCCTTCTCCTTGCGGTAGAGCTCCTGCTTCATCTGATCAATGGCGTCCTGCTTGGCCACCAGGGCTTGTTCGGCGGCTGTCAGCCGCTCCTGAAGATCGTCCGCGACCTCCTTCTGCACCGACTGAGACTGGAGGACATTTATTAATTAGCAACCACAGCCAATCGCCCGCTGGCTTCGTTGGATTTTCCGTTGCAATCGTCATCGAGCTGCATAAACGCACCTGGGTTTTCTTCTTCTCCTCTTTGACGTGGTTGTAGTCTTCATACAGCTTGGTGTAGGCCTCCTTCAGCTGGCTCAGACTGTGTCTGTGAGTTGGCGAAGAGTTGACAGGTGTTTATTTTTTAGTATTTACATGCAGGCTAAACACTGTAGTGAGCAAAGAGATTAGTGTGTTTTTATAGTGGAATAAAGCAGCTCAGGAAAGAGCTGAAGTCCCTGAAGCGGCGGTACCTTCCTGTACCGCCGCTTCTCTCCCTCTCTCTCTCACCGGTCCTCCGCAGCCTTCTTCTGCTCGATCTGGATCTGGGCCTGAACGCTGTCGATCTGCAGCTTCAGCCGGTCGTTCTCCGACTGAACCGACTGTTTGTCCCCCAGCTGAGCCTTGACAGTCGTGACGTCAATCTCCAAATCCCGGCATCTGGAGAGGTGAGCGTGGGGGGGCAAGTGGAGAACAAGTCAGCGACGTGACAGGCGCCTCAGAGTTCCATATTTTTCTATTTGGAAGCGCTGACGGCGGATCCAACCTGTCCTGCAGGTTCTTCTTCATGCCTTCCGCCTCGTCCAGCTTGCTCTGGGCCTGCTGCAGCTCCTTGAACAGTGTCATCATCTGAGACTTCATGTTTTCCACCTCAGACGCTGCCTGAGAGATTTACACAGCGTTGCATGAATTTGAAAAAAAAGTAAACTAAGAACAACATTGCAGACATGAACAGATTTCACCCCCTCAGTCTGGTTCTGATCATTTTTGATCAACGCTCAGAACATTTCTGACCTCTACTGCTTTTAATTCCGAGTCACTACCTTTACCTCTTTCCCCAATTCCTCTTTGGCGTCTGCTTCTTTTGTTTCAATCGTCTGTGTCGAAGCATCAAAGCTGCTCTTCCTCTTCTCCAGCTCTCTTACTCTGTTTAAAAAAAAAAGGTAAAGTTTAGACAAAAACTCTTTTGAACTTCAGCACCTCTTGGCCTGCTTTTCCTCACCTGGCAGAGGACGACTGCAAGGCCGCCTGCAGCTGCTCGACCCGCTGCGTCTCGTTCCTCAGAGACTGGAGCAGCTGGCTGACGGTCACTTCCTCGCTGTCCAGCCGCGACGACGTCATGTTCAGCTCCGGACGTCTGCTGCGCTCCGACCCGCAGGCGTCGCTCACGCCATCGATGCCTCCGTCCTGAGAGCACGAGACAACCCGGTGAGAAGCAGTCGCTCGACTATTCAACCTTGTATTCAGAGACCCGCCCACTTCTGGGCCAGATATTGGTGAGTTTCTGCTTTTGGTAAACTGTGAAGGTTGCTTCTCCTGTTGGAACCACTGAGTCTGGGGTGCTGTTATTTTGTTTTCAGTGCTGTGCGGCGTGTGTGCTAATCTTTACCGAGACCCTGATGACTTCGATGAAGGAGTCGTCCTGCGAGTCCTGGTCCGCCTTCAGCTGCAGCTCAGAGTTCATGGCCACCAGATCGTTCTTCTCCACCTGCAGACGGGCCACCTGAGTCCGCAGCGCGTCGAGCTCTGCACTCTGGTTGGCCGAAGCCGCCTAGAAAATATAATATTGTAATAAATCGCAAGTCACAATATAGAATATTTTCCAACTTTTGTGTGTTTTAGCGAAAACTAAAAGGGAAAAAACAAAGAGGGCCGGGAGGGTTTAAGCCTCACCATCGAGCCTCCTGCTGCCGCTTTCCCATCCTTTCCCGTCTTCCTGCTCAGCTCCTGGTTTTGAAGGGTCAGCGTCTCGATGTGCTTGCGGGCATCGTCCAGCTTGCTCTGCAGGAAGTGGCGCTCCTCATGCTGCTTCTCCCGCCAGGCACTCAGGCCCTCAAAACGTTCCTTCATTGACAGGTTGGTCTGACGCAGGGCTTCTAAGACAAGATGAACAGCTTTTTTAAATATCAATTATGTCAATGACCTTTTCTGCACCTCTCGAAAGTTTGCTGAAAAGACAACGCAGACGACCAAAACTCCCCCGATTCTCACCTTTCAGGTCTCGGTTCTCCTGGATGAGGTTGTTCATCACCTGCAGGGTTTCCTCCAGCGTACCAGGTGGACTGACAGCGGGAGGGACATCGCCGTTCATCATGGGGCTTTCAGTTGCCATGACGATCCTGACCGTCATGCAAAGAGTCACAACGTCACGTTTATTACAGAAGCAAATCAAAGGGCTGACAGCTGGAGATGAGAACCATACAGAATTCCAGTGGCCGCTGACAACTTTTATTGCGTCATGGATCTTTATTTCTCTCCGTGGACTCGAGTGGAATGAATTTGCAACAATAACCACCAAGAGCAACGACGCTAACCAGATGTGTGGTAAGACATTCCACAAGAAAGTGGACAAACACAAGGTGGCAATGAGATTGCATTATTACTTTCATAATTATTAATTATTAATAATAATTATTATTATTATTAATTAATTTAAAAAAACATAAGCCAAAAATGTTTCGCAATATGACAGCTTTAATGTAAAATGTCAGTCTATGCATAATGGGATTAAAACAGAGCTCCAGGTGGAATTCCACTCAGGCCTGAGTGCATTTTTACATTGACCACCAGTCATACTAATCCACTACCACTCATGTTGACATATTATCTGTCCATTAAGCAACATCAACACACGCAGAAATAGGTGCAGAAAATATTGCATTCAATTTCCAGCAAAGACGTGCAGAGGTTGCATGTTTTAGTATAACCACTAGAGGATGCAAAAGTTCAAACTGAAAATATCCCCTCTTGTTAATCGTTTTGTTTACTTTTTGTAGATTCCACGTGGACGGCCGATTTCAGAAAAATATTGCTCCGAACAACATATGCCGGATACGGATCGTCAAAGACAGGTTGTTCAGTGTCAACTCTTCTTTTAAATCACAACTGGCATTCTGGAATGGCGAGATGTTGAGCGGAATTCCAAACGCCAAGGCGGAGGAGACGTTGTTGGTTCGAGGTGATTGATTTGTGGAATTTTTTGTGTGTCACTGCTCTGACTGTGTTTGCTGTCGACCAGGAAGACTTCCAGCCCAGATGACTCAGGGCTTCAGCGGGCAGCAGCAGCAGCAGCTCACAGCCATTAACTCATCAGCAGGTCACATGAGACGTCACTTCCAATAACACAGGAACGAGCATAAAGTAAACCGAGTCGTGTGATTTGAGAACCCACCCCAATCACTTACCTACGGCCATATGAACAGCCAGACAACACATATGAACGTCTCATTTAAAATTGGCTCGAGAATATCAGTATGTGTAACACAATTCTAAGTCCATTTGCGGTTGACACGAATCAACTGAGCACTCGTAAAGACGTTTCAATGTACCCATGTGGTCTTGGCTTACTTTCATTTTCATCAGGTGGGCCTATCCCATCTGCGACTCAAATACACACTGAAAAGTTAGCTCCAAGTCACACAACACGGATGCGGTTCACCCTGAAGACAAACTGCGTCACAAAAATAATAACACATTTAAAAATGTCCGAACTCACCCGCTGCCGGTTTCTAAACTCAGTCAACAACAGTGGGTCGCGACGACTAAAACTCCCAGGAATGCCCCGTCACAGCGAGAACGTGTCGATGATGAACCTTGTCTTGTTGTACCGTCTGCTTCTGGTGTGTGAAGCGCCGTCGAAGTACTTCCGGTAACCTTTCGAAATAAAAGGATATTTCAACCACGCATCGTGACAGGTGGAAATATTTTGGATTTCCGCAGCACCGACCGGGATTTCAGCATTGTGTCACCTTAAAACAAATTGCAATGATATCAGAAATTGTTATTTGATTTTAGTTTTGGATAAACTTCATCCCAGCTGAAACTAACTGATGGTTGCTTCAAATCTGGCGGGTTTTTGTGTCGACTAAAAGGTCGTGGTATGAAAATAATTTCTAAAATTATTCAGCAGTCTTTTCCTCAGCATATTTTCAAGACTTGGATTCTCATTGTCTTCAACGTATGTTGATTATAAAGGTCATTTAGAAGGCCCACTATTGTGTGTTTTATGTTGAAAACACACCACTAGTTTTCCGTCTGGTGATATATTACGTATCACTTCCGTTTTGGTTTCTCGTTCCTCGAAGTGACGTCAGAGGTCATAAACTAATCTGTGTATTCATATGCACCTGCATAAAGACTGGGCCACTAGGTAGCTAGCAGTTCCATCTGCATGGTGAACAGTGAGAGTCAAGGGGACGACCGGAAGGAGGGTCTTTCCCCTGACCCTTGCACTTAGTCAATTTAGTCAAAAGGTAAATATTATGCTGTACAACTAATATCCAAACACACACAAAAAAAATGTATTTTTCTTCAAAATATACAATTCTCAGTACAATCTATCTATCTATCAACAACTGGCTCACAAGGTAGTGCGTTTAAGATATATGTTCAGCCGTATATAGGTCAAAATGTTCATACATTTGTCCACTAGATGGCAGTATTACCATTGCTTAAAGGCTGAATTTGTGATCTTGGCCAGTAGTTAAAAGCCCAAACACCACAAACGCGTTTCCTTCTAGATCCGTTTACATAATTCTAATGTTTCAAAACATTTTAAGCAACACAATTGTTATGGATAAAATAGCTGAACGAAACAAGCGCTCTGCGTACTTTACTCAAAATATGGTATACTAAGTCATATATCATCATATATTGCATCTCCTAAGTTTTAAACGCAAAATTTCAGGGAAAAATAGTGATTACTTTTTTGGGGGGATCTTTGGTCATTTTATTCCAATATTCTATGAAATAGCTGCTATAAAGTCACCCTCTCTTCAAATAGCTGATGTATATTTTTTTTAAACTAATAAATAACTGTAAATACAATATTTCTATTTATATCAAATTTTGTCAGTACGTGTTAACGTTGCTTTTGCGTGAATTGCGTCCATTATTTTCTCCACTCCCACAAATACTCACGGGCGGGAACTCGGATGTCGGGGCGTCTCATCAGTCCTTGAAGGCATCAGGCGTGCGCACCGCTGAACCCTAGTCGCTCTGAGCGCGCACCGCTCGCTCAGGGAGGGATGTTGGCCGTGGGAGCGCAGCAACAGGTTGTTGGAGTTGGGGGAAGTTCCTGCAGACAGACTCTGACCTGAGAATCTCTCTAAGCATGTGCGGAATGAGTCAAACGGACGGTGCTGGAACATTGCGTTGAAAGTCACGCACATTTTCAGATTTTTATTTTTTATTTTTATTCGATTTTTGGTTCATTGGAGCATCCTCAAGGTGCACACCACAAGGGTTTAGGTATTTGCGAAACATCCGATAAGAAACGTGTCAAAAAATCTTCTTTTCTTGCAGAGTTTCTGTTTTAAACACTCCGGGATGTTTCCGTCGGTTTTCCTTGTCGCGGCGCTCGGCGTCTTTGCGCATTTGGACACTTTTACGCACGGCTGCCAGCTGCCCACCGAGTGGCGACCACTGAGCGAGGGCTGCCGAGCGGAGTTGGCGGAGATCATAGTGTACGCCAAGGTGCTGGCCATCCACCGGGAGCCCCTGGGCGCCGGGGCCGGCAGCCTGTACAACTCTCTGCCCTACGGGTTTGGCTACGGCTACGAGGGCGCGGAAGAAGGGCTGCTGTACTCCGCCGAGGTGGAGCTGCTGTGCGATCAGGCCTGGGGCAGCATGCTGGAGGTTCCATCCGGATCGAGGCTCAACCTAACCGGCCTGGGCTACCTGTCCTGCCAGTCACACACTGTGATGGAGAACTATTCCTACTTCTTTTTCCTCAGGTGAGGCCTCAAAGGAAAGTTAGACTCTTTTTTTTTTTTTTTTTAATTTGCAGACCTTGCTTACAACAGCAACAACAACAACAATAATGTTTTCTTAAAATGTTGAGACATTTCTATTTTTCCCCAAAGAAATACGATCAATTTGTCAGATGGCTTAACACTCACCGTTGTTGTTTTTTTTTAGGGAGGGGGGTTGTCATTTATTAAAACGCTCCATATTGCGCAAAAATATACACCTTCCATTTCTCCCCTAGTCTGTACGAAATGTAAAATATCAACATCAAAATGTAAATAAGATGCGCCCAACTTCGCTCGCTCCACTCGTCTGAAAGAGTGTGCTTAAAAAAACACAAAGTCCTGGCAATCAACACTTGGTGATGTCACAAAGGGTACCGGTGATATTGCACCCTAAAGAAAAACAGCATTCGAAACAGACTGTGGCTATAGCAGCGTTCAATCTCTGTCTCTCTCTCTTCTTCCCCCCAGGATGGACGAGAACTACAACATCCTCCCCCACGGCGTCAACTTCCAGGATGCCATCTTCCTCGACACGGCAGAAAACCGGCGCACCTTCTCCAGCCTCTTCCAGTTCTCCAACTGCACCCAGGGGAGCCAGCCCTTCCACACCTTCAGCCCCGAGTGGGACACCCAGGAGGACAGCAGGGTAGGCATCTTTTTTTTTTTCCGGACGCCATCGTCACGCTTGGCTGTGAATATACGTACTGGTACTGGGTGTTTGTGCGTGTTGGACGGATGAGTCGGGCCCCTTTTTAGTGTGTCTGTTCGCGGGCATCCAATCCTGACAGGGCTTCATGCAGGATTAGTCGAAAGAATATACAGCAATTCCCTGAAACAGTGAGTTAGTAGTTACAACAAAGGAGGCCTCAACCTCCAGCAGAACAAAGTCAACCGTTTGGTCAACCGCTGCGTCTGAAACAGGGGTCACCGACCTCTATGAACCTGAGAGCTACTTCATACTGACTCATATGAAGGACAACCAGTTTGCTACATTCTTCTAAAATAGCACATTTTCTCAGTTAGCCTTTAGTTATATATTATTATTAATGGCACTGATCTATGTGATGATTATCAACAATGACAAACAAGGTTTTTAGACGCAGCTCACCGAGTTGTGCTATTTTTAGAACAGGCCTGCGGGCGACTCATGTGGTCTATGGGGGCGACCTGGTGCCGGCAGGCAACATGTTGGTGACCCCTGATTTAAAATGTCCAAAGGTGTGAGTGTGGGTGTGTGTAAGGGCCCACAGACCCAGAGTGCAGATTTAAGCGGTGCCGCCGTCGTGCTTTGGAGATCAAAGCAGCAAAAGTGAACGGCCGCAGTTTTCTCCATCTCAACTCCACCTCAGGCGGACAGGATGCTGGCCGCCCGAGGGTCAGAGGTCAAATAGCAGAGATTGACATCTCTGACAGGCGGCGGTCCGGGAGAGCGTGTCCGTCACCGTATCAGATGGAAGAAACGTGACCCGCCGACCTGGGACCAATCAGAGATAAGGCATCAGCCACTGCAGGAGGAGAGGTCTGCTGCTCTGGTGGAGCGAGTCAGTCTGGTTGGTTCCACCTCAGACCAGGCACAGCATGGGGCTCAGAAACCTCGCAAACTGACTTGACAGCATCCTTGAGTAGCATCAAACAGAATCTATTTTAATCTATTTCTATTTCCCCCCCCTTTTTCCAAGCCAATAAGTCCCATTAAATGTCGCACATCGACCAAAAATGCCGTTAAACTTGATCTCCCGCCTGTCTTGAATCGTCTAAGTTGCCAGTTGAATTCATCCTCATTACCTTAAGAACTGAACAGTCTCAGCAGACTTTTCATTTGAGTCTAGACTTCAAAACTGCCCCGGACCAAATTTAGCTTTTTCAATTTAAATTAGATGTTTATATTAGGATTATTAAAATTAGGACTTGACTATATCATGTCCTCGTGAGCTGAAGTTAAAAGGGACGACCTGAGTGCTCATTTGGATTTGAAATAAATTTGTACTAGACTTTCAACTAGTCTTGAGTTTCTCTTGAAATACACAAGTCCAGACTTCAGTTTTCTACTTGATACGTCTTGTTAGTTCAGATGGATTTGACTTCAAGTTTTTTCTGGAGGGTTTGAAACCTCTTGGACTTGGGGAAAACATCGTGGCTGTGTCAAAAAGGACTCTTTGTGACCCATGTAGAATGATCTCTGATTTGGCGCTAGCGCTCTTGAAAGTCAACTCTGACTGATCTGAAAGTGGTTTCAGCCTGAATCAGTACAAACTTGTCCTGGATTCCCCTTTGATTTGAAACTTGTGGCTACCCCAACAAGTGACCTAATGGCTAAGGGCTTTAAACTCCTGCTTTGTGATGAAGTTAGACTTTAACTTGAGAAAGGCCTTGATCTTTGGCACTTTCACTTTCTAACTAGATCCGTTTGAAAGGCTCAATGTGTGACTTGACTGAACACTTAATCTCAACCTGACTTTTGTCAAATAGTTTGACATTTCAAGCGTTAAAGCATCTGTTTCACCACAGTAACCAACAATTTGACATGTTTGGCCAAAAAAGACTCCATCCACAGGTCTTGGGGTCATCTTTGCGACTTTTCAGCTTTCGATCTGATCTTTTTCTGCTGTGTTAGAGATGTGAAGTGTTTCCAAAACAAACAGCAATTGTTATCTTACTCCCAACTGAAGAGCTTAGTGAGAGGTCCTCCTTCCCCTTCTTCTTCAGGTCTGACCTGCAGGGTCTTGGCTATGAGCTCGGAGGGTCAAAGGTCGGCAAGGAAGAGGCAAAACACTCATTTGGTGGGCAAGCGCTCGCATGTACAGCCGGCGATCTCCGGGCAAGTCGGTGCAAAACAGGTGTTTTTCTCCAGGAATTTATGGAGGGGTGTTGGACGAAGACGGGCCTTCACCCCTCTTACGGTTTTCGATTTATCCTCCCACTGTTGGCTTTGACTTTTACACTTGACAGAAATGGATCGGAACCAAAAAAAACCAAAAACATTCACTTTCAAACCCAGTGTTTCAAAAAAAACCAAAAAACAGCAGAAGCCGTGTTTTCCCATGGCTGCATCTTTCCCTGAGTGAGCTGAGGTTTGGGGTTTTAACACTGAGCCTGGGTGAAATCGGGAGTGTGTGTGGGGGGGTGTTGTTGGTCCCTCAAGCCTCATGGGAACCAGACAGCCCTCCACAAGGACAGAAAAGAGACTTCCTCCACTCTTCACTCTGCCAGAAGCTTCAATTAGGTTTTGTTGATGCCCCCACCCTCCCCCCCCCTTGGCTTTTATTTTTTTTTCCTACAGCCCTCCTAGCAGCTTTGACCGTGAGCGGGAGTTGGCCCACTAATCACCTGTTCAAGTGAGATTGTGTCCTCTGGTAGGGGGGGAGTCACATCCGATTGTTTGTTTAAACTCTTGGTCTCATTTTCTCGAGAGGCCGGGATTGACGAAACGGGAGGTTCCCATGTCTGCAACCCACCCCGTCGCATTAATGAATGAACGCCGCCGCAGCCGCGGCTGGCAACCGAGTCGTAAACACCTCCGACTCCTTCTCTGACTCTCATTAACGTTTTTTATGTGGATGTTTTGCGGGGCCGGGAGACAGACGGTGCTTTTTTTTTTCTTTCTCCCTGGCGGCGCCAAAATGAATACAGTGTCCAAGTCTTTCTTCTTTTCTTCCCCTCCCGTGTGCAAAAGCTTTATGGGCTTCTTTTCCACATCCAACCATTGTCCCCCAGCCATTATATCTCCACTAATGTCTGCTGTGCACAACAGCAAACACAAAGACGCAAAAAGACACAAAGAAATGAAAAACCAAAACTCAAAGGGAGAACGTCTGGCTTGTTAACTTGCCAACAGTGAACCTGTGTGTGTGTGTGTGTGTGTGTGTAAGTGTGTGTAAGTGTGTGTTATTTTCTTGTGTACTCGCGAGGACATTTCTGGCTGCTGATGCTATCATTAGCATGACTGAACTTTAGAGTCAAGGCATGAATTAAGGTTAGGTTAAGGTTCAGGTCATCCACTTCTGGGGCAGGGTGAGGGGTGAGGGTTTGGGCTGTACAAAAGGATGGAAAACGACTGGATGTTAGGCAAAAGTCCTCACAAAGACGGCTACACCAACGTGCGTGTAGGTGAGATGGCGAAAGTGAAACGTGAAGACTGGAAGTTAGGAAAAACAAATATCGGAGGTTTGCGAAGCCTTGGAGAACTATAAAATTCTGTTTACGTAACAATTTATAAACCTATTAACTGCATTTTTGTTGGTTATTGGCCACAGGGGGGCAGCACACCATGCGGAAAAGATAACTGACATATTATTCCCTGGAAAATTTCTAATAGGTTAGCTTGGCCAGTGTGACAACTCCACCACAGTTCCAGCATTAAAGTGTGGCTGTGCCAAACGTGTGTAAATTAGGGTCACGTGACACAAGCTGTGTTTGTGTTTGGGCCATTGTCAACTAATCCAACATTAGATTCAATGTAATCAAGGATTTATTCAAAATTATATTAGAAAAACCCCCAAAACAAATTCCAATTCAAATCATCCAATCCATTCAAATCACAACATTTTATTGGAGCGGCGTAGTTTAAATCACTTTTAGTTTTTGTTTTTCACAATAGCTTCAGGCTAACATCGTTGTTGAGCCAGCCAGCAAAAGTCCCTAGTGGGAGGTGAATTATGTTTGATTAATCCACACTTAGGATTCCAAAGAACGAGTTGAAATGTCTTTGTGCTGAACACCACAATGAAAGCCTGGAGACTCCAAAACCAAAAAAAATCAACACATCAGAGTTTCAGCAGCCTGAACCAAAACAATAAGATGAGAAGCACAACTGAACAAAAGTGCTTATAATTCACAGTTATTAAAGTGCAAGTTAGTGAAAGGAGTCCGTGTCTATCGGTGACTTTATTTTCGCTCCCCTTTATTGCAGGACAATTTGTACATGTGTCTTCCCGTGTCCTCTTCATTCTGTTTACACAGATGATGCTTAACAGCAGGCAGGTATCGCCGGATGTTTTGACAGGTGGCGTGTGTTGGGTGTGTGTGTCCAATGAGAGTGTTCTGACAACCAATGGAAACTGCTCAAAGTTGTGGAAAAAAAAAAAAAAAAGAAGGCAGAAGGGGTTATGTAACATATTTGACTCCTACCTAAATGAATAGTTAGAAAAAGACTTCATTTAAAGGGTCATTTCACCCAAATTAGACAGTCACTGGGAAGGTTGGGAAAAAGATCATTCTAATCAAAGCATATTTTGAGTCTGTTTTAAGGTTTATTTAATTACCATTTTTCAACTTTTCAGAGTGAAAACTTACTGCTTAAAAATTGCGATGATGAGTGATATTTTTCTTGTGACGTACTGTATATATTGTGACGTTATTGTGGCATTCACAAAAAATGTAAGGTGTGCATGCCTGTTTTTCGGATTTCTACAGCTCCTCAAGACTTTCTTTTCTATCTTTAGTTTCAAGCTAACAGCTGACAAATGCCCTTGCCGCTACCACGTGTTATTCGCACGCCCCAAACCTCATTGGACTTTTTCGCAACCCTCAAAGGTCAAGTTGTCACTACGCTTTAACACAAGCACTCTTGGAAATTAAGAACCCTGATAAACAAGCTCAGAATGAGTCACTGCAAAACAAGTGACTTTACTTAACAAAGTGAAACACATCCACTAACTTTAGGAAACGTTCCATCTGATGCATCAAGGTTAATTCAGTATCATCATCAAACAGCCAATGAACATCATGAAGCAAATACTTCCTCTTCCACTAAGGCCCTCTGTTAGATGTCGGCCGATGGAGCCGAACCCAAAGCGAGACATTTCAATGGCTGGTGTACGGCAACAGACTCCCAGTGAAAGGGTGGCGCGGCACATGAACATGCTTGTGTTTCCCCCACTGTGATTACAAGAGCGCTCACCCCTGTTCACCCCGCTGGCAGAGGGTCACCCCTGGGGCTCCCGATGACATGGAAAATTAGGGGCCCGGGAACATCAAAGTGTGTGACCCTGGCATTGACAAGGGAGGTTCATGTATGTTTCACAGGGGTACATGAGCAGCGGACGTGGTCCTATCGGTCTCTACGTTTACATGCCGCTCGAGAAAACCGACTTGTTGCCTTAGTCTGACTATGACCGGACAACTGAAGTGCATGTAGAGGTGTTAGTCCGACTAAAATCAGCGTTGGATAACTCTGAATAGTGATAATGCGATTAGAATTCGTTCGACTTTCTCCTTCATGTATACGCCTTAGTCGGAGTTTAACTGGACAATGCATGTGTGCATGCTCCACACCCAGCCGCGCTCGCGTCTGCCCCAGAACAAAAACATTCGAGATCTTTCAACGCGTGGCGCTTTTAAGAGTTTGTGTATAACCGAGGACATCATTCCTTTGCAGAAGCAGTGTGCAAACTTTTGTAGTTAATTTGTGTTCCCTGAAACACTATAACACAATACACAACATGTTACTAGTGATTTTAATGAAAGTAAAGAAAACATGATAGCTGAGGGCAACCAGTTGTCTTTAGGCAGCCCAAATCAAAATGTTACCTGTTAGACAGCTGATAGGTAGCGCTCACTTACAAGAGTATATTTGCTGTGCTAGATGTGGGCTCCGGAAGTAAAATCGGCAGTAATATTTTGTGTACGTTTGTGAATTTCTGACCAATCGGTGGTGCTGGCGAACACATCAGTAGTTGTTCCGTGAGGAAACTCGTTAAATTGAAGACCAGTACAGACACTACAGCACTGTTGTATCGCACTACAGTTGTTTTGTTATTGTGTGATGAAAGAGGTTAACCGGAATTTAACATGCTGAAAAGACTCATATCGCCCCCTAGTGTGGGGGAGGAGGAGGACCCATCGCCGTCAATAATTCAATTTTCTCAGCTGCATGTAAACTGGGACAAGGAGAGAAGTACGATTAGACGAGAAAACCGAATTATGAGCTTAGTCTGATTAAGCTCTACATGTAAACGTACTGACTGGGAGTGTACCACTGGGAGTTGGTGGAGGAGGGATGGGGGAAGGATGGGTGGGGGTCCAGGGTTTGGATAAACATCGCTGATGAGGGTCATCGGCTCCGATTCGTGTTCCCAGTCTCCATCCTATTTAAGTGTTCTTGGGTTTTAGCGAGGAGGAGAACACAAGCGGGATTTAATAATGCCTTGTTGTAGTTTGGGTGGGGGAGGGGATGGGGGGACAGGAATTTAATATCTCTTTTTTTTAATTTTATAGAAGATGCTGGGAAAATCGCATCGCCGGTGCTCCCACAGCAGACATCCAGCTGGCTAAATGGCAGCAACAGTTTGCTTTTCACGTTAAGAAAACAGCCATTTTTCCCCCTGTGTATGCTGACTTACCCCCCCTCCCCCCATCTCTTTTGCCCCTGGCCCCCTCCCACTCCCCACCTCCAGCTGATGTGCTCCTCGGTGCAGGCGGCGCTGTTCGACGAGGAGGAGCGTGGCCGCAAGGTGCAGGAGCGGCTGGCGGCGGCCGAGCGCCGCAACCGGCAGCTGAAGGAGCGCGTGCGCAGTGAAGCGCTTCGCTGAGGAACGCGCAGGCGGCGCGCCGGGCAGAGCAGGAGGCGCGCGAGCTGCGGGAGAGGCTGAGGCGGCGGAGCGCAGGGCCGGACACCACCTCAACGCCATCTCGCAGGAGGAGGCGCAGCCGGTGCGCTACGCCAGCACGGCGGCGCGGCCCAAGATCAAACTCTAACCGCTTCCACTGGAGCACCCCCACCACCACCTCCACCCACCCCACCCCAAACACAGCGCCGCCGTAGGAAAAGACTGGAATCTGGCGGAGGAGGTCAAGAGGGGGCCGCTGGGCGGTCTCCGTGCAAGGGGAGAAACGATGGCAACTGTCACATATGAGTTAACAAAGCCTTTTAGACTTCTAGTCTGCATTAACTGTCCTGTGAACTGACTCATCTTCCTTTAAAACCAGAAGTGCTAGTTTATTTATGTTTGTTGGGAAACCTCCCTCCCTACGCCCCACCGGTGTAGTTCAGTTTCTGCTCACGTTTTTTTTTTTTTTTTCCCACGCAAGGGCTACTCTCTTACCGTGGTGGAAAAATGCATTACTCCCCCCTTTTTTCTGTTTTACTGTGAGCTTTTCCCAACCCAGGTTAAGATGACGAGGAGAAAAATATGACAGTGGAAGACAGAAGTTGTTAGAACAAAGAAAATAACACATTGCACTCACATCTTTGAATGTTTGATTCAAAATTTAATCTTGACTCCAACTTGTACTCCCTCTACTAACTTGCATTGCTGAGTGGCAAGGGTTGCTCTTTAAAGGGGACCTCGCCGCGTGACACCCAACTTGCTAACATGTTTTCAACGGCTTCGACATCAGGAGAATTAATAAACTAATCACCTTTTGATGAACAGTCCACTCTGCTTACGATCATTAAAAAAAAGCATGGATGAGTTCTGCAACAGGTTAGCAGTTAGCTTTGTGATGTCAGCACCCAGTAGCTTCTCTTTTAGAACAAATATAGAAATATTGTCTCACAGAAATAAGTGCATCCACTTTTTGTCTAAAACGTGCAAAAGATCACATTACATACATCACATTATTGCTTTTTAGCTCAAGTATAACTTCCAGGGATGTGTTAGCATCAAGCTTGTGGGCTGAGAGGTAGTTACTGACTTGAATCAGTAATCCATTACCTACTTGTATACGTGTATATCTAGTATGGATGCTAACAGTAGACTACATTTAAATCACTGGGAGCTCATCTAAATTAAATACATGGAAAGCTAACAAAGTGAATTGGTCTGTTGTGGACAGACCAACGATGTAAGCGTTTAATACAGGTGATGAATTAATTAAAAAGTGGGAAACCCTCCATAAAATAAATCAGTGAAAAAAACTATTGGACAATTTTTATTTCAGTCACATTAAAATGAAGGCAAATTGGATTTCTTCGCTACCAGAGGAGCTCTCATGCCTCCTTGTGGTGGCTTTTGTCACAACTAAACCCCGCCCTCACAGGGGATTGCAATTGGTCCGGTCATATTTTGACCTGTTGAAATGAATGAATCGCGTCAGATCTGAAATTGTGAGGAAATGCATCTCAAGTAACATATCAGAGACAAATGGCAACTAGAGCAGCAATGGTAAGTTTAATCAGGCCAACAAATGAAGGTAAACATTCTCCAATGTGTTCTTACTGTGCTGTGTGCGCTGATCATGTCTACTAATTTCAATTTAGCTTTTTGTCTCAAAATACAAGATGACAAAGTCAGCCTGGAAACGATGAAATTTTGTATGTTTGTGGTATTTTTCAGCTTTTCACTGACTATCTTGTGTATTTTTCTCTGATACAGCCTCCTCGGAGCAACGCTGTAGGCCATGTTTAATTCTTACAGACATAAAAGAAAGATCTGCAAATAGCCAAGTGTGAGACAGTGTTTGCTTTCTGATTCATTGGTTTGTAATGCGAGTCGTTGCCGTGAACTCAAACAGGTCCGTGCGTTGAGCGTTTTCCCTCTGACGTGGATGAAGATCAGTGTGAACGTGACAATGTTTTGAAGTAGGATATTAACATCTGGGTCACTGAAGTCCAAAAAAACAAACAGTCGCACACACTCGGCAGTTCAGTTAAGCCTCGGAGCATCACACAGAGTGTAAAGAGAGGTGGAGGTCAGAGGAGACTTTGTATGTGTATGTTTGCAGTATTTGGGTGTGTGTGTGTGTGTGTGTGTGTGCCAGAGAGAGAGTGCGAGAGGCAGAGAGAGAGAGAGAGAGAGAGAGAGAGAGAGAGAGAGAGAGAGAGGAGAGAGAGAGAGAGAGAGAGAGAGAGAGAGAGAGTGAGTATCTGGTCCATCAAGTGACTGGAATGTGTTTGTGTGGGCAGCAATGTTCTGAACAGTGGGACGCCGCCGAACTATTCCTCTAATTCGGGCCGGAGAAAGCAGAAGCCGCGGAGGGGAGGTGAGGAGCCGCCACATCACAAGACCAGCGGTGAGCAGAACGGAAATAAAGGAGCATTAAATCACGGCGGGGTGACAAATTGAGTGGCGGCGTGGACGGGGGAGAAAGAGGGGTCGAGGGGAGCTGTGGGCGGAGCTGTGGGCGGAGCTCGATGGAAGCCAGATTGCCTTTGGAAATTCTTGCGGTGAAAACGTTTCTGGAGGACATGCTGTAATCTTGCATGCAAAAAAAGAAAGAACTGGATTTTTGCTGTCATGCATCTTGAGAGTTGCTGTAAAACTAAAGGTCAATTGATAAGCTGGTGGGTTTGCTGATCTGCTGGGATTTTCACCACATCGCAACCATCTCCAGAGTTTTGCGGAAAATGCTCCCAAAGAGAGAAAATGCCCAAAACACGTGTGGTCCTCCACAATGCCTAGTTGATGTCAGGGGTCAAAGGTCAGACTAGTTGGAGACCATCAAAAGGCAACCATAACTAAAAATATCCACCTGTTGCAACCAAAGTCAATGGAGAAAAATGTCCTTTCTACTTTTAAGGCAAAAATGCCATTGAGTCCTGATCAAAAATGCTGATCAGTGCTACATCAGCGCTACTCTCCTGAGCATTAGCTAGGCTTGCAGTTACTTCCTGTACTACTTTATCTTGTTCGTGGACTTCTGAGGCCCAGCGGCGACCTCCTGTCTCTATCCCAGTTACTAAAGAACTGACTGGGATTGGACACACCTCCAGGTTTCAGACTTGCAACCTAGGAGTCTTCTCCTTCACAAATGTTAAAAATATTGCCACAAATCATTGAGTCATGCAAAAAAGAAGGTATCTATAACAAAAAACCCCAGCAGCTTCTCAAAGGAGTGCTGTCCAGGCCTTTCAAGAAAATGAAGTCTGGGCCCCAAAGTTTTAAACACCTTCAGATTGGCTTGATGATGGAAGTATTTGTTTACACAAAAGGCCTGCGAGTCCAAGGAGAAACAATCCTGGGCTGCACACATCGGAAAAGTAATCTAATTTTATGAACCACACCTTCAGATCCTTCAGTTTCCCCACGTGACGGGTATGGAGGCTTTTTGTTTGGCTTCAATCACTTTCACACCGAGGCTCTTAACCCAGGGGGGACTTGTGTGGTATTTGTGTCGAGCGGTCGCTGGCATCCAAATTGCTACATCGCCGCCAACTTCTGACTGCACTGCAACGCTTGCAAATGTTCATTTTGACATCGATGTCACAGAGAAGATACATCAATTTCGCCGTGCCAAGTGGGAGTTTTTGACATTTCAGTATCATCTGCAAATAGCTTTATCCTCTCACAAGAACGGAAAGGAAAAAAAAACAATACCTTTTTTTTAGTTGTGCTACTGTACGATTCATTATCGATCGGTTAACTCTTTTCCGCCTGAAATGCACTCGCACAGCTGAGATTCCCAAGCACGGCTGGCCCCTTCCCGGAAACCGAGCCTTATCTCCCAGTTTCAGATGAGCTGCCTGTAATTAAGCTTGCGGCGAGGAACAAAACAACTCGTCTCCGTGGGAGCGGTGGTGGCAGCGGCGGGCTGAAACCCTTCAACGTTGGAAGGGAGACAGCAGAGAGTCGGGCGGAGCTCCCCGAATCAAAGACCAGGGGCTCTAAGAAGCTGAGAGATCAGTGACTGTGAGCGTAAACACACTCGCGGCTTGACAGCCAAAGACAACAAGCTGTGTGCGGCTGCGCACGTGCACTTGCACGCGCGTGCGTGTGTGCATTTTTATTTTATTTCATTTTTCCCCAGCCTAATGCGTTCACACTGCTGGGCTTGAGTGCAGAGGGGACGTAAACTTGCTTTGATTTTGCAATTTTGACTTGAGGGCTGTGCTACGTGCGTGAGAGATGAATAATTGGGAAAGGGCCAATGCGTGGAGGGTGTGCAGAGACTCCAAACAAAGATTCCTATTAAAAACTAACATCAACACAACCTTGATATGATCCCCAAACCCTGAAGCCAGCGCCGCTCAGCGGGGGCCACTCTCAATCACAAATGATGTCTCCCACCCTTCCGGGGATGTGACTCAAGACTGAAGAAGACTGGTGGGCTTTTGACTCAACGTAAGCCATTTGCTGGCTTATTAAGCGCGGCGTTGACAGGGCGCATGGGCACAGGAAGAGGACTGGAAGCCTCCCGGTCTCGCGCTGATACATAGACTCCCACTAATTGTTTTTCCTCCCGCTGAAATTTTTGTACGAGAGCCAGTGGAAAGCGGAAAAAAAAAATCCACCCTCGCTCAGTCTCACAGTGCCCCTAGTTTCAAAATTCAAAAGTTTTTTCAAACGGCAGAAAGAGCTGCTTCCTTTAATTTTGAAGCAATCGTCTAACCTGGTGGGAACTCTGTTTAATAAACCAGCAGCAGAGCGTTTTCATCTTTAACTTATGGGATCCAGCCCCCTTCTTCTTTGATTCTCATATTTTCAGCCAAGGATTTTCTGTTTTGCCTGGATGACTGTATCACCTGCAGCCGACCGTCTCTAAAACCAGGATCATTTATCGAAGGTCATTTTAAAATGAATGTTTGAACTTTTGAATCTAAAGGCGGATTTTTATTTAAAAAAAAAAAAAAAAAGTTATAGTAAACATTTGCCAGTGGGGAGCACCAACTGGCTTCAGGTAATCAGAAAGAATTAACAATTTTGTTCCAGTCAGCCAGGTTTATTATATCGACTGTACTCAGGTAGATCAAAGGTTAGGGAGAATAATGAATAAATAGAGAATAAGGGAGTAATAAAGCAAACATGAACCACAACGACTTCCTCTGTAAACCAAGTTATCAAGTGCTACGTAAAGTGCTTGCACCATTGCACCGATTGATTGTCCAAATAGAAATAATAAGCTTCAGGTGTTTCACAATGACACAAATAAAGATTGTGTTTCATTTAAGGTCAAAGACGTGTTGATCCAGGCCTGGCTCACTGGAAAACCTCTGCCTTGCTACATGGAGCATAGCCCCATCAACCTTTATTACTTGCACCTGTGACTACAGGCAATTCCTCGTCAGCATTAACAAGCTGGATTTGTGCTGTGCGAGCCAGGCGAATAATTCAGTTTGTCCCAAATCACTCATGCATAAAACAATTAATATTTCAATGTATAAGCGAGGATAAGTACGTGAACCGCACCAAACACGTGCTGCTCTTGCGCTCAATGATTGGTCCAAATTTTTAGAGTGCAACAATGGGCACTTCACCTGCTCAATGAATGCCATGCTGGTGATGGGGCAAAAGTGGCGTAAGGCCGTTAGCATGCTAGCCAAAGTCTGTAACCACAAACTAGCCGAGATTCTCTCCAGCTAAAGCAACAGAATTAATTCAGGAACTCATGCCGTGGAACATTGTTGCTTTGTGTGTGATAGACAGTGTTTTTTTTATTTTTGCAATTTTTCCATTTTAAAAAAATGACAAAGAAGTAAAGGCAATAGACACAGTACTCAGCGGATGCTAAATCAAGTAAGCAAGGGACATTTGACCTAAATACTAGCCCAAAACAGCTACCCTGAGTTGTTGATTGTAATTGTAAATGTTGTGTTGTTGTTTTTTGTTGTTGTTGTTGTTTTTGCCTGGGGTGGATGGGAAATCATCTGATGGGCAGCTGTGGATGCTCAAGAAGCTCTGCACTCTCACAGACAAACACTGATACTGCAGAAATGCTGAGAGTGCTTTTTTGTTGTTGTTGAAACTTTGCTTTTTTTTGGTTAACGTTGTACAACATGCCCATTTTTATCTGAACTTGGTCTGAACCCTTTGTTGCATCTCCACAATCAGGTTCTGGTACTGGAATGTAAATGGCTGCCCCCATTTGTGCCAGACAGGGTTTTTTTTTTTTTTCTTCTTGTTTTTTTTTTTTTGAGACGGCGTGTTTTTTTCATACCCTAATAAGGTCTCACTCGCATGCGCTAGTAAAGGGAACATGTGCCTCCCATGTTTGCAACATCTGTCTTCAGTTTGCTAAACATCTGTGCGGCATGGAGGCTGCATGTCTGTCAAGGCGGCCAGAGAGTGTCTGCTGTATATCCACATTCATGCATCCTTGGGCTGGTTGAGTGTTGAAATGCTGACCTACAAACCGCACCCCCCGAAAAAAGTTGTTGAGGGGGGGGCGGGGGGGCACAGTCCGTCCACTGAGAGCGAGGTTGCGCAAGTGAGCCAGCTCAGACGGGGTCGTGTTCATGATCATTCAGGATTTATTCCAGGAGAAATACAAACAGAAACACAATCAGTCGCTCTTGGCCTGTTGTCGTGATAACTCTGATAACTCTGATATGTGCACATGATTGTCGAAGGCATCTGATATACAAGCCCCATTGAACAGAAAGAGTCGCAATCGTCACCACAGCACAGTAGGTGTGACAGGCACATGTCTGAGATGTGTTTGTGTGTGTGCGCGTGTGTGTGAGAGAGAGTGTGTGTGTAGTGACAACGGCGCACACAATGGGAGTTTGTTTGTGGTCACATGCAAGGAGTAAATACAATACAGCCAGCCGACACTGGACTGTGGACGAGGACATCCACAGGGAGACGCCGGGGCCCCAAAAGCCGTTTGTCCTGAAGCTCTGAGTGTGGAGAGAGGAGATTTCTGGCCTGATTAAAAGACATTTGACTGGATTCACTGATGTTAAAGGGAGAATATACGGTAACTGTGGCTGCGATAACACATTTTAAACCAAAAAATGAGAATCAAATATAACTTGACCAATAGGGATTAAAAAGGACTCGTAGCTTTAGTGTTCCCTCAGCCCCCTTAACATATATGCAGTTGAAAGAACGCAAGAAAGGTCTAACAGTTAACCATTGCAGCTACTGTTATTTGGTATATCGATACAAGTATATAGCTTGCAAAGTTTTGTTTTAAAGTTTTTTTTGGCAGGACATATGAATAAGGCTTAAAAAAGAGGCCATGTAAGTTATTTCAAAATAACAAGTTCTCTTGTAAACTACGGTCGCTAGATAGCTCTGGCCAACTGCACGTATCGATTTGGGCATGTTTAAGATCGTGGAAGTTTCTACGCATTTCAATCACAGGAATTTGGCTTGTTGTCCAACAGGCGTTTCCACAGGAAGGTGGCAGAGTTGTCTGACCTTTTTTGGACATGCACATCTCGTGTGAGTATCTAAGGATTGACATGCTACGTGGGCTAGCCTGAGGCTACTTTGGATTAGCATCTGACGTCAGAGGTGAACACAACTTGACAACAGTTAGTCAACAAGGTGGCAGACTAGTTAGATTTGAGAACACATTCTGACGGAATGCATATTACTTTGTTGCTTTTTAAACAAGCTTTATTTTGTCTAACCATGTCAATTGGCATACAAGCAAATTAAAGACGTATGAGTTCAGTTTCATCACTTCAGTAAGTAGCCAGAATTGGTTGGTTTGGTTGAATGAAACCTTTCAACGGGGATGTAGATCACCCAATGATTCCCGGGCGCAGCACTGCAGCTGCCCACCGCTCCCTCAGGGGATGGGTCAAATGCGGAGGACAAATTTCGTATCCTTCGGGATGTGACAATCACTGGGACTTTAACTTTAACTTAAAAAGCAGTATAGATTATTTCGGTCTTGACTGTAAACCCGTCTTCATCTGTGACTAAACTCGGCTTTTGGCAGCTCGGGCATCTCGACCTGTGTGTCTTTTACATAATACAGAAGAACAAACATCATACAAGGGCATATAAGATTTTACAAACACTCAAAGTGGAGTGGAATCATTGAAGCACTCCCCCCTACACACATGCTTGCATCTTCATCTTTTGCGTACAACACACTTGAGTGGCTTGTAAAAGAGTTTGAGTTGTGAGAAGAGTGGGCAGTCATCCAGGACAGTGTGCGTCTGAGACGGTCACAGGTTTGGATCTCTTCCCTTTGAATGGCGGCAAAAAAGAAAAACCCAAAACAAAAGCCTGAGTTCAGTAAACGACTTGAGCGTTTCAGCTGGACTGACACTGAAATAGTGCTGGAACACTGGTGGAGCTAGAGTGCAACTTGTGATCCGCACAGTATCCGAGAGCAAACCGAATCGGGTTGTGGTTTCGTCTTCTCCTCTGAATCATTCAACGTTCCGAAAAAGAACACAGTCGCCTTCCCTTGACAAGCACTCGCGCACCCGTTCACTCTCACAAGCCTGAACAACAAAACATTTGTATATACGTTCTTGGAAATGATCATTCATATTCACAATTTATTTACAGTAGCATCTTAAATATGTAACGTTTCGTTCAGAATTTGTTTTTTTTAAACAGCACACAGAAAAGGGAAAAGGGGAGAAATAAAGACACTCTGCAGCATGAACCTCAAACCGCTACCTGCCTCCTCGCAATACATTCGTAAACGACTGGTCCAATCTGGAGTGGACGACATCACATTGAAACAAATTTATTCTTACAAACTTGGCTGACATTAATACCATCTGGGCCAGTACAACGCTTTGACAACATCTCTCATTTCATATTTAGTTTTGAGATATATATATATATGTGTGTGTGTGTGTGCGCTCGCGTGTGTGTGTGTTAGTGTACATATTTTGGTTGACTGTCTGGCCTTGGAGGCAACATTGTACGCTAATTTAATTCCCAAACGTTGAATGTGTTCTCACTGACGTTATGTCCCTTGTTTTGTGAATACAAAAACAAAATACAACCACAAAAAAAAACAAAAAAACACAAAAATTACGACAGACTTAAGAATTTAAAAAAATAAAATAATGCATAGTAATCAGGGGGGATGTAATGTGGAAACTGCGAATAATGGGATCAAGGTGGTCACTGTTATAAAGCCCTTACATGTTTGAGAGTCCCCTCTCAGTGACACGTGGATAATTACAAACGTTATTTTTAGAGAATGTTTTGCAAGGAAAACTTGAACGGAGACACATGGCTGATCTCAATCTGAACAAACAAAACAAAACAAAAAAAAGGCTAACCATTACCAAATCACAAGACAATGTCGAAACAGCAGTGCAATAGATCTGGTTTGTGTGTTGGTTGGTGGTGGTGAGGACGTGGTTGCACTCCATACATAAGTATCACTGAGTAGAAATGACAGGTTTCTGCATCTTTGTACATTTAAACAAAAATTTTCCCTACATTTGTATTTTTCTTCCAAGCTCACTGACCTCCAACACACATTGACATTTCATACTAATTCACATATCTTGGGGCATGTTGGGCTGCTCAGACAAGCAAAATCCAGAGGGTTAAAGATTTCTTATCTCGTTCAGTATCGTCTTTGGACGGCTACAGACTGTGAGATTTTAACAGTGTTGAAGAGGTGACAGTGAGCTTTGATGTAAGACACGGTTCTACTAGTATGGCTACCACGAATATGTTGTGCGGCAAATTGGTTGTCCAAAATTGTTGGCACGGCCAGAAAATTATTGCAAACTGTCGTTGGTTGCAAGATCGTGTGAATAGACAACCCCGAACACTGTTTTAGAACCAAAAGCAAAGACGTCACGGAATTTTATCTCATGACTTCTGTATCTGTGATCTGCGGAAAATTGTACAGCTAGCTAGCCTTTGACTTTTAGGGATGTTTGACAGAACAATCAGCCATTTATCTAAACAAAACAAAATAAAAACAGATGAACAATGCACCATTGAGGGACAAAGACATTTCAAATTCACCATCACAATTATGGCCGATGGAGTTAACTCTGTCCCACAATTTAACAGCCGTGCGGGAAAGGAGGACACCAAACAGATGCTAATTGTCATTTTTCATCTACATGAGGGTGATCCAGCAAGTTGAAGAGTCAGGAGCTGGTGGCCAATATAATATAAGGTAGAAAAAGAGGGGTGAAAAACAGTGGAATGGAGAAAGAGATGTTAAAACCCAAACCTGAAGACAGAAAGAGGATAAGACCTAAGAGGGAAGAACTGAAGAAGTCCTTTTAAATTAAAGACAACACCAACAGAGATGAAGACTGGATTGTAATCACAAAGATTTAATTGTAGTTTGATGATGCAAAATAAGAAGAGCTAACCCTACTCGTGAACTCTGGCTATTCTACTTTTGACCCAGATCACCCATTCTAAGACCAACATGTCAATAAGCATCCTCCGTCCTCTAAGAATCTAATCTCTCTCCACATATTTTGCAGCTGGAGTTCAGCCCTTTTTTCCCCTTTTTTTTTTCTTCTTAAACTTCATGTGCGTCTGAAATGGCTTCGCAACCGACCGGGTGTGTTCCAGCCGATTCATCAAGTAGAAGAAACCGAATAGTCTCTGCCGTCTGCTCGCTCATCTTTGGCTACGGCTCACAATAAAGGGATCAGCAGGGTTCCGTGCGATAAAGACGTGACAGTCTGATATGTGCGAGTGAGCAGCCGACGTCGTGCGAGCTCCGTTTCCCTCGGCTGCGTCTGCAAGGTCGCACTCCTAGCTACTGTCGCTGCCCCAGTAGCATCACCGCAGAGTCTAGGTGAAGCCTAAATCCCATGAGAGTACTCAGGCTTTCTCATAATACTACTACATAATACTAATCTACCTTCTACTGACAGGATCATCACTGACGTTCAGAATTTTACGACAACTTTGACTGGACTGTATAGACACCAAGTGATGAGAGAAGGAAGCCTTTTGGGTAAAAAAAAAAAAAAAAGGATATATACCACAAATACCCACATATACCCACAGTAGACTGAGGGTAGATGTGGCTTCACAAAACTAGGAATAGGAACAGAAGCCTTGGTCTGGTTAAAGTTTAAGTGTGTAATATTTGGAGATTTTGAAGAAGAAAAAGCAACAATCAAGTGGTCACATTTTAGATTGCAGCGTCTTTCACTCTCCCTCCCCGTCCTGAGCTTGCCAGTGAACTACGGTGGCATGCGCACCCAAATCTGAATACCTTGACTACCTTCTTCTTTGTTGGTTTATTTGAATCACCCTAAATACGAATACGAATATATATATATATATATATATATATATATATATATATATATATATATATATATATATATATATATATATATATATATATATATATATATATATATATATATATATATATATATATATATATATATATATATATATATATATATATATATATATATATATATATATATATATATATATATATATATATATATATATAAATACATATATATATATATATACATATATATATATATACATAATATATACACACATGGCTTTTACCAATATAAAAATCATAAATCAAGCCAAATATTACACACTGGACTTTAAACATATCAGAAGTGCCAAACATGAGTGGGGACTATCAAGACCCAGTGTGAGTTCTTACACGATATAAGGTGCACATGTGCAAGGAAACTCGACATCTTTGATAGCTGGCTATGGCTACGCAACTTGGACAAACCAAGCGCTTTGCAACCTCAATTTCAATGTAGTTCATGTTAAATTTACTACCTTTATAACATACCTTAATTGTTGGAATTGAACAAAATGCAGTCAGTTTTTACTGGTATACCAGCAGACACGCAATTGTAAGTTTGTCCGTAATGCCTTGAATGCAGAATGGTAGTGGTAGTCCACGGTAAGACATCTCATAACAAAACTTGGATGCATCTCATCATGTGCTGGTATCCATGTGGTTTGTCTAAGTGCTGTAGGTGTTGCTGACTGTCAAGGTCAGATTCTTTTGCACAGGTGTACCACCAACAATGCACATGGACTCACATAAGGGTTTAAACATTCAGCGTTTGTCCATCTTCTTGTTTTTTACATTGGTAAAACGAACCACCGTTGACATCACCAATACTCCAAGGCTCCAAGCTGTTCTAATCCCACAACTAGTGTACACCTCCACTACATACTAATAGTTCCTGTTGAGTCAGTACCTACTAACTAAAACTGTTTCAAGGAAGATCCATGTAGAAGATAAGTGGTTCCTAATTCCTCTGGTGCAAACAATTAAAAAGGGGGGTAGTTCCTCAGATGGGTTGAGGGACTCATGACAGTTTCTACTGTGTGGAAGCCATAATGAGGTGCTGGGATTGCATGAACCAAACAGAAGCCGCAGGGTGAAACAAAGTGTGCAAGTGTTGACAAACAGAATCACTTCTTTTACATTTGGGATTCCAAAAGTCAGCGTTTCCAAAATGTTCCAGCCTCGGGTCCCCTGTGCTGTGCAGCTAATGTCCGACGTTCCTGGTTCCTTAGCCGTGATGCCGCAACTAAAAACGCTGAGAGAAACTTTCCAAACCAGAAAACATTAAGTAAACACCAGCTCACAGTGCAACTGCAAATTTTCCCTGAGCACTTCTGAACTGGATGCAGCTTAAGAATGCAAAAAGGTGATCATGGCTTCTTCTTCTTTTTTTTTTTGAAATCGAGGAGGGGCAAGGAGGGAACAAACAGCAGGCGGCAGCTCCGCACTCAACAACCACTCCTGGCGGTTATGAGGGTCACGGCGAGACCTTCTGGCTGCTTCGCTTGGGGAAATCGAGGAAGTCACCAACATTCTCCACTGGAGGCAGTTTTCCTGCAAGTACTTTCATCTGTCTTGATCCAAACCTGCTCTGTGTCTCATAGTAACCTGCATGTGTGTCCCTTAAAGGGTGATTGTGTTATTAAAAAAAAAAAAAGAAAGAAAAAGTAAGAGTAAGAAAATAACAAATAATTCAGAAACTTCCAGACAAAAACAAGTCTTACAGCATCTCAGCATCCACTCAGTAATAAAGTTGTTGTTGTTTTTCTGTGCATCTCTCCTCTGATAAATAACCGCGAGTGGACGGCGGCTTATCTTCGTCCCAGAAATACCTGAACCCTTCTGTGCAAAAATACATAAAGCGTTTACACTTCTTTTCATATCTCAACAGTCGTATTGGTAATTTTTAAAGCATCTTTTTAAAGCACAAACAAACAAAGAAGTTCAAAAGGACATAAAAAAAAAACAAACCTAAAATGACTATATGGAGTCTTCTAACATGCACTTATCACTGTCATACTAGTTTGCCAAATTAGTCAATAAGTGTAAACAAATCAGGTCACCTGCCACGATGCTGCATTAATGTCCCGCAGGAGGGGGAGGGGAGTCGTATGGCACAGAAAAGAAAAGAATGGAAGTGTCCCTCTGGGGTGAAGTCACCCAGAGTGTGATGCAAGTCAGAGGGGGAAAAAAAAACACTGGAGGATTGTGGGGAGAATAATTCGTCCTTCCACGACAAATTTTTGCGTGAGGTAGAGGCGGCCAATCGTCGCGGCCAGCTCCTCGTTTATTTACAGCCATTCAACTAAGCCAGCAAACAGTTTGACGATGCTGCGTTGCAAAAAGTTACGTGTGCCCACATTCAAAAAGAAACAGGAAGTGACGACAAAACAACCCAGTGGCCGCCGGTCGACGCAAATTTCGGACAACAAAAAACAAAAAACTCATTCATGAGGGCGGAGTTTGACGTTTGACCGTCGCTGAACGTTACGATACCGCCGAAGCCGCCGCTCGCCACCAGGGCCAATCGTGGCCGGATTTGCGAGCGTGCTCAGAGAGAGTCAGAGGCCACGGTGTCGCAGCATCCAGCAGGGGGCGCGCGATGGGGGCGACGGCTGTGGCTTTGAATCAGGTAGGTGGTGGTGGTGGTGGTGTGGGGGGGCGGGAGGG
The DNA here is from genome assembly GCA_009823395.1 of Thamnaconus septentrionalis. Lineage (NCBI taxonomy): Eukaryota > Metazoa > Chordata > Actinopteri > Tetraodontiformes > Monacanthidae > Thamnaconus > Thamnaconus septentrionalis. Next base: position 5,262,036 of record CM020502.1, read on the forward strand.
GGAGTCACAGTCCTCTGCTCCGCTCCAGAGCAGGGCGGGGCACTAGCTGGGAGGCATCCCAATAGAAACGCAGTGATTGGAGGCAGGGGCGAAGAAGAAGAAGGAGGAGGAGGAGAAGAAGAAGGAGGAGGAGGAGGAGGAGGAGGAGGAGGAGGCTCCTCCCCCTCCTCCAGCCCTCCGGTCTCGCCCAATCACAGCGCCGTGGCCTCCCAGCTCGTCCCCCGCAGGACCTGGCGTCACTTGGTCTCGGTGAGCACGGGGGCGGGGCCGGCCGAGGGGAGCGGCCGGTTCAGCTCCGCCCCCATGGTGGCGGAGGACGCCAGGCTGCAGGGCGTCGCCGCCGGTGCAGGGACACCTGGGGGGAGGGGGGTGAAGGAATGAACGGATGTTTTTTCTACAACGCTAGAGCTTCCTTACACACACATTTTTTTAAAACCTCTTGAAGTCAATGCAACCGTCCACACCGACAGCGAATTTCCACGGAGTGAAAAAGCTAGCTAGCAAGTTATTTTTTTCACTCATGTCGAATTTTGCGAAAAAGTGAACGGCTGGACCTCTCCAATCAAAATGATGTTGGCACGTCGATGACGTCACATCAAAACTTGGGTAATTTGTTCACTCCCTTTTTTTTTTTTTTCATTGAAAATGACTAAGAGAATTCCAGGTGCGCAAAATTCTAAAAGTAGGGTGTTTTGAAGAGCCTAAAATATAAAGCATGATACCATGATTTGTTTACTCTGAGATTTAGCAAGCACAGTAGATATAGCGCACATAACTAAGTGTGATTGTGATACAAAACTTTGTTTTAGAAATGTTTATTTTAAGCAATTTTAAAGCATTCAACTTCTGTAATGATATCCCGATATCGCTCATTTTATATCCCGATACGATATACATCACGATAGCACATTTTTGGTAAATTCAATTAACAAACATCGTAAATATATTTTAGGGTGTTTTTATATTATATAAATTAAAAAATAATTCTATTAAATATATTTACTACAATCTACCCAATGTTATTTTATGAACATAGTATTTTTATATGATTCTGATTGAGATTTTCTGGAATTGTGTCGAAAAGAGGTTCAGTTGTGTTTCAATACACAGTATCGTTGGCTGAGTTTCGTGCACTCGTAATGTTCTTAGAGCATTTCAGTAGATTATTTCATGAAGCTGCTTATAATGGAGTTCAATGCAGAAATGAGTCAGTGAGCCCAAACTTTTGAACGGTGGCATATAAAAAGTATGTACTTTAGCAAGAAGACATAACTAAGATCCATTTTACAAAATATTTTACATAGTATACCATAGATTGCATTGCCAACTCAGTAGTTTTTATACCAAATAAATAAAAGTTTCATCAAATGTCCCAGTTGCCCCCTCTGATTTGTTATTTGTATTGATAGTCTCAATAAACCTCAGACTGCCATCGAAAGAGTAAATAAAAAACCCAAAACCTGTTTTATACTCACATTCTTTGCGAGGAGCTGCCATGTTGTTGTCTGTGGTCGACGATTTGCTGGACGCTGCGCCGGGCGCCTGGTTCTGCGCTGGCTGGACGCTGTTCTGGCTCTGGCCCGCCTGGACCTGCTGGACCGGCTGGAGCGGCTTCTGCGCCTGGCTCGGCCTGGTCGGCGGGTTGGAGGCGTCCATGCTGCTCCCCATGCTGCTGCCAAGCTGCAGGCGCCTCATGTGCCGCACCACGGCGGTGGCATTGAACGCTTGCTGGCGGCAGGAAGGAAACAGAACGAGAAACTCAGACGTGATAAATCGCAAAGGCCCAGTGTGTCATCAGATGATGATGATGAATGATGAGAAAAAAAAATACAGCAAACAAATTTAATGTAGTTTTTCTTTCCTGATGAAAAATTTGATATTTTGTCATACCAGCTGTGAGGTGAGGCTAACAGTGTTAAAGTGGAGCTACACTTTATGTAACTACGCTTGTTATGAAAGCCCTATTAAAGGTCCAGAGTGTAAAATTTGGCTTGATTTATGATTTTTACATTGGTAAAAGCTTAACGCACTGCCCATAAACACATGAACAAGTTTATACTCGCAGTACAATAAAAGTCATTTGGTTTTCCTACCCTTAGAATATATATAAGAATATACATAGAGCAAAAAGCGTCTCGCTCCCAGTTAGCTGCCATCTTACACCACCATTTCTTAAGGAAGCCCGTCGGTGCAGGCTGCCTTAAAATTTTACACACTGGACCTTTAATAGAAAAAAAGGTTATTTGTTTTAGCAATTAATCCAAATTAAAAACACAAGCATGTATTTATTATTCAATTTAATGCCAACAGATCGAGTTGCAAAGTTACACACTGGTCCTTTAATGTTTTCTGTCTCGGCGCAGCAACACTGAAACAAAGCTTATTATCTCTACTGATTGCTTCACTATGCACTTGCTGCGCTGTCAGTCTCCCGGTTCATGAGCAGGAGAAGAATTGCATTAGTTGATGTGGTTACCGCGACTCCATCGACAATAAACGTTTGGTTTCAAAGACAACAGGATCTGCGAGAGACCTGAGAGAGAACTGAGAGAGAACTGGCACCGGTGCAAGGACGCCGTGACGGCCTCCGCTAACTGTTTCCATTCATCCCTTGAGAAGCGTGTGTGGTTTTCGGAGCTCGGCCGCGCTATTAATACACCGCCGTGTGAGGAGCCGCGGTGTTGCAAAAAGAAAGAGTAATCTCCGAAACAACACTCTCTCGTCCTGAAAGCAAATACAAATAGATGACGGCTAACTCCGGGGCTGGTTGACGTGCCAGTTGTCTGTGGCAACAGAGCCAAAAACACAAACACACACACACACACACACTCACAAATGTGAAAAAAAAACCCATTTACCCTCCATTTGCTCTTGGCAAAGTTCTTCCTGATCTGCCGGCTCACTGACTCATGGATGTTCTTGCAGAGCGCCGTATCCCCGGCGATCCTGACGCACCAAACAGTGACAGACAGTTAGCAGCAGGTCTTTTTCTCTTTTTCTTTAAACTCAGTCTCATTAGCTTGTGTAGAGCATCCAGTGCAGGTCTGGCTCTCACCAGGGGTGTCTGAGCGCCTGCTCGCAGGTGAAGCGCTTGGCCGGATCTTTTTCCATGAGACTGCCAATGAAATCCTTGGCTGGCAGAGAGAGAAAAAAACAAAAAGCATTCACAAGTCACTTGGAGGAACATGATTAAGCGACAAATGTTTTTTTTTTCAGGAAAATGACCAAAATCTCCTTGTGATTCCTCTGTTCTGTGTTTTTAGCGTAAAAGGTTGACGTATCTTTTAGTCTCATAGGTATTTTTGAAGCCATATCACAAAAATCAACAAAGGCAACAAGATTAAACAATCAAAAATTCTCACAACAGTTTTCTTGAGTTTTTATAGTTGAAATGAAAGCTGAAATAGTTTATAAGTAATGTAGTAGTAGTAGTGGTTTCAACCTGGTCCAACCTAGCTAACAACAAAGTCAGGACATCGGCTGTTTTCAACAAATAGCAAAGAGACCTTCTGGGAAAAGCTTTGAACTGTCTGGCCAAAGCCTACCACACATACACACTGGTTCACGTTGCCGTCGGAGAAGAAGAGGGACGGGGCAAGGCGCGCAGGCTCACCCGAGTCGGATATGTCGTCCCAGTAGGGGGCGTCGAACTCGTAGTCGGCTTTCAGGATCTGCTCGAAGAGCTTGGAGTCGTTCTCGTCGTAGAACGGGGGGTAACCGCACAGGCTGCGGAGAGGAGAGGAGGGAGAGGAGAGGAGAGGGTCGCCCCCGTCAGCCATCAATCAGCTCAGGGGTCAACTGACGCACTCCGTCACTCTCGGTGATTCATCATGTCAGGTGCGACAAGGAGATTCCAGATCACGCTTGTGATTTCAGTCCGATTTTCTGGGCCAGCTGACAAAGTAATTTGGGTCACAGTCGATGTTCATTCTTTTTTTTTTTGCGTAAAACAAACCTTTCGCTTGCGCCGCGACCGAGTGGCTGCCACTTATTACAGGTTAACAAGAGATTAGCGGCGCCAAAAATTCTCTGTTGTTCCACTCCAATTGTTCCGTAATGAAGCAACAGCAGAGCTGCCGTTCAACCAAAAACATCATCTGAACCTCATTAGGAAAGTTCTGGGTGCACCAAGTGATTTTCACAAAAACTCATTAAAATGCCGTTCCGTGGTGCCCGTGGTCCGCACACACACACACGCACGTGCAAACACATACACACACACACAAAGCAAAAGACAAAAGCAAAAAAACAGGAAGAAAGAGAACACCTACAAAAATAAAAGGCTTTTCATTTTTTCCGTTTTTTTTCTTTTCGCGCTAGTGAAAAACCCACCTGTCACTCAGCTCACTCGCCACTTCATTGAACACGGTTGCAACAAGCACACACACACGCACACACACACACACACACACACTGAGAGGAAAACGCAGCTTCCTGGCGTGAAAAGACGCCTCCCTCTGATTTTTGGCTTCCACGTCTGCTGGGAGACTCTGCCGTCACTCACCAATCACTCCACTGACACATTTAAAACACACACACACACACACACACACACAGGATCCCAGGTGATTATCATGGCTGATTACCTAATGTGATCTTTCCACCTGAGCGGCGGCTAAAAGCTAACAAGGTCTGAATCCCAACGCTAATTGTGCTAATTGACAGCGGGAGGCGGGAGGGTTCTCGCTCTCTCTCCGCTCGCTCTCTCACTCTGTCTGACACACACACACACACACACACACACACACACACGCACACAGGAAAAACATACGTGCACACGTGTCTCAGAGGCAGATAAACCCTTGATGGAAGAAAAAGAATCAAAAATAAACGCCCAGTGTCGTCTAATGGCATAAATTTAAAATATATGTTTTCAGTTAGTAGACTTAAAACTGCTGTGTTTTTTAATTTGTTCTTTCCTCTTCTCTCAGGGCACTCGGGCTTCCTGCCACAGTCCAAAAAATACATCATTCACCCGAGGCGAATCAGGAGCCCTGAATGGGCAGTAGGAGTGAACGCCAGTGGTTTGTAATGTCTGTGGCCCTGCGACGGCACCTTTGCCTTCAGCCTCACACGTCCATCAGACACCTCTGGGCTCCTCCCTCCATGTCAGCTCTGCAACACGTTAACCCGTCGCTCACCTCTGACCTCTGACCCGGCCTCACCCAACGCATGTTATCATGTCTGTGTGAGGTGGCGCACATACACGCACAGACAGACACACGTGTGGTATGAAGTTGATGGAAGGGGAAAACATTGAAGGAAGACTTTCTTCTTCTTCTTCTTCTTCTTCCAAGCCAACCTCCATGTGGTTCTTCCACATCAACAAACACCCCTGACCTCTGGTGGGTACGTGGGGCTCCGTGCTTGCACTGGAATATCTCGCTGTTATCGCCGTCGCCAACGCGTGACGAACGGCCGCCAATTCACAAGAAGAACGTCACTGTCTGGTGTGCTGTTGTGAATTCTTTGCGCATGACATATATGCAGCAAAGGCCTTCCACCTGAGCTATTTTGTGCAGTCTCTGTTCACGTAATGCTGACTTAACTTAAGAAAAAAATAACGTACTAAACCTGGAAACTTTGAAGTTAACTGAATTAGTTAGTTTTAAGTGCAGGTTTAAAACGATTTAAGGTGAAGTATAAAATCCTGGAATGTTTTTTAAATGTTTCAAACAGGTGGTCACTAATGTTACGTGTTTTCCTTATAGTCTCAGCATGACCCAAAAGAGTTCAAACTTTAACGTTTACAGCTCAGCTCTCACAGAACCAAGCAGGTGTTTTAAATTCTTCTAGTAATTTTCACATCACATTGGAGTTTTACAAGGAGGCAAACGGTTGCTTTTTGAGAGTGGCTACTCTCCGAGCGGCGTGCTTACAGGATGTAGGCGATCACCCCGATGGACCAGCAGTCCACAGCTTTGCTGTAGGGTTTCTGGGCGAGGACCTCCGGAGCTGAGGGCGAAGACAGAGACACCAGTTAGCTGTCCATCACCATTACATAATCCAAAATCCGAAAATATAAAGACTCGTCAAAAGCTAGTTGAGGATTCAGGTTCGGGTGCTATTTGCGGCCTGCACATGTGAGTCACTTTCGCAGCAGTTTAGTACCTAATAAAGCCCTGAATAGGAATTTGTTTAAAGGAGCATTTTATCGCTTTACCTCCAAATGGAGTGTGGCGTTTTGTTTTTTTCTCACGTGAAAATCAGGCCGTTTTACAGGGCTTGGAAAAAAAGAAAGAAAGACGCAGACTCCCAACGTATTCCAAATTAGACTCAGATAGCGGAGCGGGTAATGATGAGGAGTTCTGCAATGGGAGCTGCAGGTTCTCATGGCTGTGCAAATGTTTTTTTACGTGTTTGGAAGGGAAGTGCTGTTTTGTAACACGAGCGCCGTTTGGTCTTGGTGTGCGCGACAGGTTTTTCGCTTTTTCATTGTTGCGAGAGGCAGGGTGACCCGGCCTGACCCTGTTCCGCAGCTCATTACCGCGTCTCAGACGCAGCAAATTACTGGTGACAGTGAGCTCACCGTAGACTCACCTCACACACGCGCACTGGGAGTAGATTTGGGGCAGATTCACGAACACAAACACGCAGACAGAAGAAATAGCACTCACTTGTTGGCACTTAAGCCGTATCAGAGCGCTTAGCTGTGTTTATGTGTTCACTCTAGCTCATTGTGAGGAGGTGTGTGTGTGTGTGTGTGTGTGTGCGTGTGTGTGCGTATTCTGGAACCAGAAGTTAAGATTTTTTTTTCAACATTTTTGAAAAATGAGGTCAGTGCGCCTGGCGCTCACCACTTCAATAAACAAGTTCCAAGTTAAAATCGGCTAATGGAGAGCCCATCTAGTAAACATGCTAAAAAATCTCCAGTTTTTGTCCGACTGACTCAGTTTCAATGGCTCCACTCTCACTGCCCTGGTATTTATATCACATTTTTAAGGAAATAACTCACCCAACACCGTGTCGGGCCTCGCCATATTAGGACCTTGTGTGTCTGGTTTCCAATTTGGCTCTTCTGAGTCATTCTTTAGTCTTTTAGAAACCAAAAAAAAGTTTGTGTTTTCTGCTTGGTAAATGCTGCAGGACAGAGAAATGTTCTGGAGACCATGATTTCAGCCAAGTCCAGTAAAAGTTGAACATATCTGATTCTTACAAGTCAGGTTGAACATTTTTTGAATCAGAAATTGAAAAGAGCTAAAAAGAGCTAAAAAAAAAAAAAAAAAAGGTCCGTCCTTCTCTTTTCCAAACACTTTCTATGGGCTGTTTTCTAGACAGATACACTTTTCTAGTAATGGGGTTTATTGGAAGTCAAACATTTAAGCCCTTCGACCTTTTCCCTTATAAATCCTACTTAATCTAATTACTGATAAATCAACCCTATCGATGCAAAGGTGGCAGACAGGAAGGTGTTTCCCACTATTCAACCGTCTGTCGAACTCCCATACTGCTGTTCATTCTTGACGGGTGCAACATTGAGTTCTATAGGGGATTTTTCCAGGTGGAAAATGAATTTGTACAATATGGGATTTGTGCAAGTCAGTTAAACCATGACTAGCTGCTCCTCAAACAGAAAACCCTTTTTTCCACCAATTAACATTGTGAGCTAAAATAAGACACTATCACCCGATGAACATATGGCTGATATTAAAACCAACTGGGCAGCAGCCTGATATTGCTCTTCATAATGCTCTGCTCTTTTGAGATCTCTCCATCATAATCAGCATTTTCTCATAGTTGTGATCTAATGACAAAATTCTCTGATAAAATGTTTCCATTTGTTTTCTTTAGTGAATGACCACAAACACGCTGGTGTTCTGCCAACAAGAAAGCTTCCAATATAAAAGAAGTGGTGTCACTTGTGTTAATGTTGCAGCGCTGTGTGAACCATCTGGGCAACATTAGGGAAATTGGAAGCATTGTGATTTCGGTCCAAAAACGTGTTTTCAGTTAAATGACCAAGAATGAAATGGATGTGAATCATTGTTTGGGGATTGTTTCAGTTGAGGTGATTTGTTAGAATGATGAATCCACACAAATATTGCAGAAACAATCGGCGTTTGTTCCGACGCCTTGAGGACATTTCCTAACAGCGTGGAGGTCACAGTTCAATCTGGAGTCAACGTTAAATCTCATTTGTGCTCATCGTTATTCCTCAACCCCAATGCAAGGCGGTCTTTAAGTAATTAATAGACGGACGCCCAAACAGCAGGTTGAGGAAGGTGAGTGTCCAAATTTAACCAAACGTTATGGTTGGATGGATGAGAGGTGAAAAGAAGACACACAATGAAGGTAAGAACTCCGAGAAAAATGAAACTATTTTTAGTCAAATCCAGGTCTTTAGTTTGAGCGTCTGCACGTGCTGTTGTTGCGCTCCTACGCAGTTTTTGGCCCAATTCCAACAAGTTTATGACGGCGCCGCGATTTCTATTCGAGAAGTTCAACAAAAAGTTTCTTAACCAGCCGCCTGTTTGCTTTCTCACGACGCTGGGATTTATGTGTTTTGGCCGAACGACCCGTCTTCGTTTGTGTTACACGTGTGCCGTGTCAAAAAGTGAACATCTGCCCCTCGCATCAGCAAACGCAGAGTGTAAACAGGGTGTAAACAGCGCTGTATGCAAACATGAGCTCTGCTATCGGGCCGCGGTCGGTCGCCAACATGCTGCGACACGGAAACAACAGCGTTTGCGAGTGATTTCCGAGCCGACGGATGATTCGTGACGTGCTCCCACTCTCCAACGTCAAACAAGGAAAAACGGACACAGCTGAGCAACCAGGCACAGCGAGTCGCACAGTTTGGATTCGCAAACGCGCAAATGTGTTTTGGCTGGCAAGAGGCAACGTTTCAAAAGCGAAAAAAAAAAAAGTTGATCGGGAAACTTTGAGAGTGAAAACTTTGAGGGTGAAACACTGTGGAGGTTCCGATCAATTCGCTAAGCTGGAGTTAGCTCAATTAGCTCAACAACAGCTGCAGCCCAAATAACCACAGTTATTTTGTGGTGCACTCATTTTATTAAGAAGTGTTATTTTGTGTTATTACAAAGTAAAGGCACTATATAGATGACATTTCGTAACACAAAAAAAGGCACAACAAAATGTTAATGCCTGATTACAATATTAATTTATAGTTAACAGCATGGTAGTTAGCTGGTAAATACTAAAATTACATAAAATGCATTTGCATTTTTTAAAGTGTGAATACAAAAAAACAGACTCATCTATTACAGGCGCATATCATTTGGCTCTTGCGCCGCCAAACAAAGCAATGAGTGAGCAGTGTTTTGTTTTTCCAACGTCCCCACATTGCATCAGTTCCCGAGAGTTTTAAGTGGCTACACATGGAGCTGAGAGACTTCAAAGTGAACCCCAAGCGTACGAAAGGCTGATAATCTCGCCCATATAGTTTTTCATCCGCCAGACTGCTTCCAGGGCAATTTCTTGTCAGGGTGCAAAGAATAAGTAAAACCTACCGACGTATCCAGGCGTGCCGCAGGCGGTGGACATGACATCCCCGCACCCCTCCATCTTGGAGAGGCCGAAGTCACTGATCATGATCTTGGACTCGTCCTGGGGGTTGAAGTACAGCAAGTTCTCTGGCTGGTGAGGCAGGAAAAAAAGAGGAAATGGTCTGTGTTTGTTTTTGTGTTTCAGGGAGAGGGAGGGATTTACGATCACTTTTATGAAAAGAGATGAAAAAAAAAGAAGAAACGCTAATCACATTCAAATCAAACGGCATCTCAACCTAACACTTGAGCAGCTGGTCTTTGGACCAACTGCCCTCTTTCTTCTTTCACCAACAGCCCAGAGCGTGAACTACTGACCCACAATGCACTTCCCGTCTCAAGCCGCATCTGCTTATTGCATGGGGTCTGGATGGTGTGTATCAGTGTGCATGTGTGTGTGTTTGGGATGCAACGATACTCAGTATTTTACCGAATTGTTTGGTACGGCACACAATGGCAACCAACGGTATTTCGGTACACTTCGGCCAGTCACAAAACTTTATCAAAACGCACATGTTGTGCAAGTAGATCCACGTAAGAGCTGACACTAGTGGTGCGGCTTTTGACGACCTGCTGTCATTAAATAGACCAATATGTCTTTGAACATGGCTTTTTATTCCGTCAAAAAGGTGGCTGCAAACAGCCTTAATAAGCTAATGTCACTTCCAAGTGCCAAGAATATGAAACAACAACAAACACAACAATAGCATAGCGCATTTACCACATTAACGTCTCTCTTTGGGGAAAACCTAGTAGAATATACTGTCGTCCTACAACTTGCTAATCTTTCTCCTCCCTGTTTGTTGTTGTTGTGTCGCCGCTTGGCACTTATGTGACTGTGTCTGAGTCAGGGCGCACACAGGTTACATAACATATACATTTACCTAATGTATGAACATTAGATCACTTAGACCATTTTCTAATATTAACGAGTATAATAGTATATCTATATGAAGCGATTTATTTTCAGTCTGTCCAAAAAAAAATTCACCTAAATAAATAAATAAATAAATAAATCATACATTATTTGACCTGCCCCAGCGCAATAAAGTGAAAATGTCTTGACTTGGCTGTGAGTGGGTTAAAATTTGTTCATTGTTATTGGATAGTTGTAAACGTTAAATTTAATTTGTGTTGTTTGTTAAATGTTTGTTTAATCTTATCTGATACTGCACATTTAAAAAAAGTTTGTGGTTAGATTATATCTGTACTTTTGATCATTTTTACAATACAATATTGCCTTTGCTAGTTTTATATAGATATATAAGATAAGATAACAAAACCGGACCGTTACTGTGGCCCAGAAACCGTGATGCATAACGAACTGTGGGAAAACTGTACCCAAGTGTGCGCGCGTGTGCGTGTGCGCGTAGGCCTACCTTCAGGTCTCGGTGCACGATGCCCATCTTGTGCAGGTAGTTGACGGCATCCAGCACCTGTCTGATGAGCGCGCTGGCGTCCTTCTCCGTGTAGAAGCCCTTCTCCACGATGCGGTCAAACAGCTCGCCGCCGGAGACCCTGCGCATTGGGAGCGAGAGTGCGTGAGTGTGCGCGCGCGTCGGCTGCGAACGTCCACCTTTTAAAAACACAAATTACAGGCAGGTTGCTGCTGTGAGGTGAGGGTCAACCCTGTCAAGATCTTTGGCGAGTTTACGAGCTTCACACGCGCACAAATACACACTCGCACGCGCACACTCCTAACTTACTGACGACTACTCTTTGATTTATCTGGATCGATATGGCAATTTGCAGCAGTGGACGTTTTCATTAAGATTCCTTAATTATGCAACGTTCCCTTCGCCAATTTTCTTCCCTGAACAAATAATATGCAGCAGCTCCTGTCGATGAATTACCGCTCCAGGCGGAGAGTCGATCCTTTACGTCCGCCTGTAAAGCCCGAACCAATCAGCAAGCGGAGAGACAAACGTGCCGTTATTCGGGGGACCTGTCGGCTGTTTTTTTTGGGGGGTGATAAATCGTGAAATGGCAGCGCCACTGGAATCCAGAGTGAAGAAAGAAGCTGCGTGTAATACTCGACCTTTTCAGAATTGCAGCTCAGTGGCACTGAATGAGAGCCGCAGCAGCAATTATGCGTCTTGTTGTGTGTGTGTGTGTGTGTGTGTGTGTGTGTGTGTGAGAGAGAGAGAGAGCATATTGCACCGCTCAAATCATGTTCACTCCATAAAACATTCTACGTCTTGATACTGAAACGCCTGAACTGGGCAGTGATGCAGCACGACGCTGAAAGGCGGCAAAATGAAAACTACTTCAGGGAGTGTGCAGCGAAAATCTGCCCGTAAAGCGGTCAAAGTTCCCGCCTGAAGCACCATGAAGTGCTCGCCAGCTTATTTTGAAGTCAAGGGCGATGCATCGCATCAATCCCGAATTTCCTTCGGGATTAATAAAGTATTAATCAATCAATCAATCAAATCTTTGAAGAAAAGCTCATAAAGGCAAAATGCCCGTTGCCAGTGGCGGATTCCTTCAGCGTCTGCTTTTATGTGTGATGACTGCAAACAGGGTGCTACGACTTGCTCCAGGTGTACTGTGATTGAGTAGCAAGCGTGGTCGAAGCTCTGCAGCGTGGACACAGAGCTCCCCCTGCTGGGCAGTAGCGTTACAACTTCACTTCTGTGACGCAAAATGTGGCAGAACTGCAGTTTTTTTTTTTTTTTTGCAGGATGACTTCAAATCAGTTTTTAGCAGCAGGAACCTGTTAATGCTAATGGGGCTCATGTATCAAACTAACAGAAGTGTACGGGCATCCGTGGGCGAAACTAAACCCCAGCCGTGTTAATCGGCGCGGTTGCACAGTGAATCAGCACTGCGGCCTGCAACACGTCGGATTAGAACTTAATGCAAGATTTCTGAAAGAGGGATCTGAATTAATTGCTAATCCTCTCTTTCGCTTCAAAGAGGGCAGCGACTCTCATTAGGTTTTTTTGGCGGCAGGCGACTCTGAGGACGACAAAGAATTAAAAAAAAAGTGCTCCGGCACGAGCGCGCACACACACACACACAGGCAAAATGGAAGATCAGCCACCAGGCTGCACGGTTGCATAAGCCTGTGCGTAATGGGACCATGGCAATCAGGAGCACACAAGACACACACACAAACACACACACACACACACACACACACACACACACACACACACACACACACACACACAGGCTCTCACACACACACACACACACACACACAGATTTAGATAAGATGGGACCACAGCAAACAAAGACAGGGATAGGAACAAACCCGTATTAACAAGGTGACACACACACACACACACACACGCATGCATGCACACATTCAGCCTAGCGCACACAATTAGCACAACGCGACACAAACCCAGTGGGACGAGGCCGACAGAATGCTAAATATTATGTGCACGCACACCAGACATACAATTTCAGGGACAAAACCCAGTGAGAGGTCAAAGGTCGCTCCAAGCCTTTTAACAAGGTCCCAGCGTGCGCACAAACGTCGCAATGTCTCCCTCTACAGGATGCACTCGCACTCTGGGGCCAGACGGGAACACGTGGAGGAAAGAAAAAAAACCTTTTCAGCAGCTCACACACATTCTGGTTTTCAATCAGAGTCAAAGCCTCACACCCGGCTGCTGTAGGAGTCCCACAACAACAACGTGTCTTAGTCGGTGTCGTCGGTGATAGCAAGAAGCGTAAACGGATGCTTTTCTGTGGGAGGCAGCAAACAGAGAGCTAAACGCTGTTCCCTGGAGATCTGTGGGGGTTCTTTTCCTGAGGAATCACTGTGGCATCAGTCATCAGCCCCACTGGAGTCTGAGACGAATGTTAAAAATAGGAGAGCAATGACACTACAGGACCTTTACAGGTTTGGAGCAGGTTATTTACAAAGTGGAAGGAGCATCACGGCTTTACTTAAAGTGACAGAGCCGCCGTTTATCCATAATGAAAGCCAATAATCACATTTAAATGAGCCACAAAACAAAGCATCCACATTTGAAAAACTCAACAAAATGCGCATTTGTCTTTGTAACAGTTCACGACTGCCAAGCAAATACTAGGGGGTTGGTCCGTGTAGACACACACCTACACACACACAAAAAAATCAGTTAATGGAAAAACAAGTAAAAGCTGCCCAAGACCGGTTTGTTCAGAACATTAATAAAGGCCCAGTTCCATTGTGCTCCTCGGCACGTGGCCGACCTTTGGAACCGAAGCGTCTACCCTTCACACGTTAGCAAAACAGGTGAAAATGCCGAGCATACGGGCGATTTTGTCATTTGTGATTGCGACGGAAAGACTTGCACGCTTCGCACGCAATAGAAATGACAGAAGCCGGAGCTGAGAGGGAGCCGCTTCCATCCTGCGGTTAAAGAAAACTCAGTCGGAGCAAAGGTTTAATGACGACGACAATGAAAAAGGACGTGCGACGCAGAGCACTCACGCATATTCACGGCTGAGGTGCGTTTGCATGCAGGCGCACCATCAATCATCGTTAGACGCAAATTGACTCTTCACATCCCACTGTTCCTCTCGCATTCGTCATTAATCTCTTGGATATTTACGGCAATCTCGATATGGCGAAAACGGCCCTGAACCGACGGCAGCGCAGGCTTTTTGTTTTTAACCACCGATGGATGAAATTGATCCATTAATATTCACCGCCACCGCCGCCGTAGTCAGCGTTGCAGCGAGGCCACATCCCATCTCTCACCCCCTGATTGGAAGATTACGGGTGAGGCGCGCTCGTGTGTGCTGATACATATTGATAGACGTCCGATGACGGCGGCTAATCTGGCAGCAGCCGGCCGGGGGGAGTGAGGGAGAGGCTGGGAGGGGGGGGGTTTCTGACCTCCAGCTCGCCTCCTTTGATCCGGTTAATCTTTGTCCAGGCAAACACTTCAATCCTATTAAGGCAATTGTGTGGAAGCCGCCATATAAACACTGTAATTACGCTAATTACATTAAATTCCAAATTTGCGCACGCACACAGTTAGTCAGCCGTCGGGAGGCGGAGAAATGATTTGATTGTATGGAGGACTTTCTCTGCTTTGAGTCTGAGTGGAAGTGAGTCTCAAAAAGCTATTGAGTTGAAAAAAAAATGCAAATATTTAGCGCCATTTAAGATATTTCACATCCTTTTTGGACCAAAAAAGTAAAGTAAACAGAAACTACGGCTCCACCTCTGCAAATCTTTAGTAAGTCATTCAGACTTAAGATAAAAAAAAAAGGTTTAAGTCTTGGTATTAAAAAGCCCCTACAAATACATCCATGATGGTACAAAAACCAAATGGTTGATTCAATTTTCAAAATGCACATGTGCACCAAAAATCCCTGACTTGGGGTTTTGTACAATAAAAAGGGAAAATGCTACATTGTTTGTGAGCTTACAAATCTTTCTTTGTCTTTCACAAATCTTTTGTTTGCACTTGTCACATAAAACCACCATGTTTAAATGTCAACTTTGCTATCAGAAGAGAACAGTTTCCACACTCAGGGTGCAGTCCAGCTGCTAATTCTACTAGCGGTCATCAATGTCCTTTTCGCCATCAATTCGGAGCTATTTCGCTCATTATCATTTTTTCCAGAAACAACGCCGTTTGTTGGATCCTGTCGCCCTTGAAACAACGCTGTTCTTGCCTCATTAGCACTCTTAGCTTCTTCTGGGGGCGCCGTGCGCAGTGTTTTGCTGTGCCAGGATGCGGCCCGGGGTGCAAAACAGCATCGACGTTGCGCGTCCATGTTGCTCTCGGGTTGCATTGATTTTCGTAGGCCGCGCGGTCCGATTGCCTCCCCGTGGCCGCGGTTGCGTAAGGCGGGCTGCGATGAATGGGAATGGAGAAAAAAAAAAGGACGACCGCGTTGATCTGCCAACGTCACAATTACAAAAAATGTCTGAAAATAATCTGAAATGATTTTTTTTTTTAAATAAAAATCTGCCGCTTTGAAAATAACCACCGCCGCCCGCTGACATCTCGACCTAATTATGGCGCCCAAACTCTTACTTGTTACTGTAAAGACTGGTGCAAATTAGGAATTCTCCTTGTCTTATTATCGTTTTTTTGTTGTATTCGCTGCTGCGCCTTGTGATTAGATGTCAGAGAGGCAAAAACGGTGCAAACCAACGCTTTGTGTCTGAGCACGTCCGCTGCATGACGATGAAGAAGAGCCCTGCAGCGCTGCAGCCAGATGAAAAGAGCGGCTGAGCGGCTGAGCTGCTCTCCCGGTGTCTTTTTTTTTTTTCTCACCGGGGATTCTATATTTGAAGGCACCGAACGCACCGAAGAAGAATTTTTCTCTGATGTCTTCGGATGTAGCTGTCAAAAACCTTGGCGGAACAGAGAGAGAGCGTCTAAAAAAAACCACACGGTAATAATAAAAATAAATGAAAACGGCGACGATTATGAAGCTAAGTAGTCTTGTGCACGGTCGCTTGTGAAGGAGCGCACGCTGACAAGCTCCCCGGTTATTTATGGATCCGAGGACACGGATGGCGTTAAGGCCGAGATTCAATAACTCGTCTTGGCGGCCGTCACCGTCGCTGATTGATGTTGCGGCTTTGAAAGTGCGACCGACGTTAGCTCTTTAAGGTAGCCGCTTGTAAAAACTGCCTGTGACTCACTTATCTTGAGCGCTGTAATTAACCTGGCACCTCCGATGGAACGTCTCCTAAATCCTCTGGCTCTATGTCACGACTTCTACATGAAGCTGTTAGGAAGTGGGGCAGGAAGCCCAACCTGAACAGTGGTTGGAGAAACCTTCTGTCGATCGCATCAAATTCAAATGAGGGCTTAAGCAGGTCACTACTAGCGACAGTAGCGACGGGAAAATTCAATCCTTCTCACCAACTCAGGAGTGACACACCAAAGGGAATCGGGTTTTTTGAGTCATTTGAGTCAGAAGGAAAATCCATATGCTGCTCCACCCACTCCTGCAGGGACGGAATGACTCGCTCGCTGCCGGGCTACTGTGAGCAACTGTGTGATTTGTTTGTTCACAGGAGGGAGCTGAGTTGAAACCAGAAACCGCAGCTGTTGCTTCCCCCCGCAGGGTTAATAAAGCCATTAGCGTTACACATTTAAACAAATGCAATTAGAAAAGTAGTCGTAACAATACCGGCGTGTCTCTTCTCTGCCATTAGCTAGCAGGCGCCAGGAAGCAAGGAGAGTCATGAATGATTCGTTGGGGAAGACTGAGTTTTTTTGACCAAACAACCCTTATTTACTGTTGGAAGGTAGATCATCAAAATGAATCACTTCAATCTGGAAATACTCACAATAGGGCCCCTTTAAATGTGAACATGGCACAGCGGCAGCATGGATGCTGTGGCCTCTTAAGAAGCAGCTAATGAGCCACTTCCTTCATTCTTCTTGATCTTCTTCAATGGCTTTTAAGGACAACTTGCTTCCTGGTTTGGTTACGACTCAAACAAAGCTGATTGGTTTCTGGAGTCCAGCTCAAAATGCTTTTAAATGTTTAGCTGGAGAGATGGAGGAGCGAGATGCGTGACCTGACATGTCAGCCGCAGCCGAGGAGATGTTGTGGTGTTTTTTGGATTTGAGTAAAGCGACTGCAAGCCGGAAAGCAGCTGAAACAAACAGAGTTTCGGAGACGAAGTGGACTGGGACCTTTGAGCGTGTGCGGTCACTTTCAAACAGATAGAACCTGGAGAAAACCTGAAGAAACGTTGAGGAATGCAAGTGCGAAGTGGAGAGGTGGCGTGATGGAAACCGTGATGGTCAGGAGGAAGAGGAGGTGATAAAAGAAGAAGATAGTAGCGGTTGAGTAGAGGTTGTGTCTTCTCAAAGGCCCCAAATCAGTATTTTCACTTTCACGCTAACAACATCTCTGCCGCTAATGAAACTATTCTGCATCGAATAAATAAACGTGAGAGTCAGAGCAGCTCCTCGAGGGCGCAAACCCACCTCGTAAATTCACCGCCGAGGGTGCTTTTGATGCGCGGTGGCGACAAAACAACCTGCGTGTCAGCAATTAATCTCCCCCGCTAACAACTTTGTACGCTCGCGCGCCAGCTTTCCCACGGCAGTTGTTACTATAAAAGATAGTAATGAAGTCTTTCCCGGCTGCTTATTGCAATCCGCTGGCGATTTCCACAACTATTTGCTTTATTGATCATGAGGAAATGAGGAATTAAAAACTTTGGAACAGGTTTTCCTGACCTATTACAAGGACTCAGGATAGTACACAAAGTGCAATACAGGAAACACACAAATGCGCAGGTTTATTTTTTAAATCACATTAATTAAAATTTTAAAGCGAGAGCAAATTCTCTTCCGGGCAATATTTGGAAAATGTTTCGGAAAGGGGGGTTATAATTTAAAAAGAAATCATTGTGTTTGTTCAAAAGGGAAAGGTATGTGTATATCAATTTGTGGGTAGGAGCTGTGGAAGCGGTTGGGTGGTTGGTTGGGTGAGGGGTTGAAGCAAAACACAAATAATGAGAGTTGTAAATATTTTGAATGTGTGAATCTTTAATTGGGTAGTTAGTATAAAGTATAGGATAGTTGTGTATAGTATATAAAAAGTTGTATAGTTGTATATATATATACATATATTGCTGTATTTCTGATTTAAGAAGCAACTTTTTCATGAGAAATAAGCAAGGCAGGAGCAGGGTAATATAAGTTTTACTTCTATCTGCTCTTTTACGGACACTGCCCTTTTTTCCTTGTATTCTGTTTTTTGTTTTCAATTTTTTCGAAATATTAAAAAAAAATTTTTTAAAATTATTATTTAACTTAAAAATATTTTAAAATATTTTAAAAAATATTTAAAGACAATTCATTATTGGATGGATTGAGATGGAAAAGAAAGGCAGTATTAAGACACAAAAAAGGAGGCTCAGAAGCCAAACATGCCTGGTGGGCGTGCCGCTAAGCCGCTCGTAAAACACCAGCCACGGCCGCTGTTGTGTAATCCCTGGGGCTTTGACTTCCACCTGAACTTGACTCGCGATGTTTTCCAGCACGGGTGCCAAACTTCCTGACCGGCCGCCTTACGTAACCAGTGAAGTGACCCTGCGGAGGAGGTCAGTGGGGCACCCATGGGTGAGCCGCAGTCACTCTGACCGCAGAGGGAAGCGGACAACAAAAACGCAGCGTGGTTGCATGCTGGTGGTTGGACAGGTGGGCTTCCTCGTGTTTGTGTGTGTGTGTGTGCGTGTGTGTTGCCGTGTGAGATGCTGTCATCTGGGCGAGTGAAAAGTGAGCGTGTGGGTAGAAGAACTACAGTAAGTGTGAACAAAGTGTGTGACCCTGTGAGTTGGCTCCCAATCTCTGCATACGCTGAAGACCATTAACGAGTAATTGAACTTTTTTTTTAACTTCTCACTTTTTAAAAAAAAATGATTTCTGCTTTTCACTTCCTGCAGTCAGGAAAAAGTAACGAAAGAAACTCAATATTATTCTTTTTTGTGGTGCTAGCATGACTCCCATTGATGACAATTGATGACAATCACTTCATTTCAATGTTTATTTTTGCGATGTTTTGGCTAAAAACAAAGGGGGAGGAGGAGGAGCGGGACTCACAACTGCATGATCAGGTAGAGGTGGTCGGGGCTCTCGTAGATGTCCTCCAGCGCCACGATGTTCTCGTGCTTGATCCTGAAAAAATAAAAATAAATGAGCGAATCCTCTTATTTCCACGTGGCACGAAAAAGCCATTAAGCACAAACCAAACAGGCTGCTGCTGCTGCTTCTATACTCCATTAATGTACTTTTGCTTGTACGTGCGTGAACAGCCAAATGCCATTTGCTTGGTTGGATCATCGGATTAATGAGTGTTTTTACTGTTTTGCTTTTTAGGGCTGAAATAATTCAAACTTGGCATTATTTGACCCTCAGAAATCTACACGCACCGAGCAGCCACTTGAGGTCCCGTTGCACGTTACATGTTCTCCAGTCAGTCGGTTCCTTCTGACCTCTGACCCCTGACACCAACAAGGCACTTCTTCCTCCACACATTGTTTTTTCTTTCTGAGTTTGTTCTCTGCAAAGCTATGTAAGCAAAATGCTGCCTCACTGAAAAGAAAGGGCTCAGTATCACGTAATCGGAAACTTTCATGTTTTCTCGTGCCAATTTTCACATTATTACGTGAAACTGTCCCATTATTTTGTGACGGTTAAAGGCTCTGTATCACGTAATTACGAGAAAAAGTTTCACATTTTCACAAGATAACTTAGCTAACGAATTGAAATTAAGGAAACGTGGCATAAGCAAGGCGCTACATTAGCATGAACATTAGCATACGTACTTTGACGAGGATTTTGATTATGTTATCTTACTCGGTCGCGTGTCTACTCCCCTAACTCTTGTCAGGAGTTCAATGGGGCACGACAGTTCAGTTTTGGGATGAAAAACGATCCAATATGGCGCCTTTGGTTGCATCGTTTCAATTGGTTTCCATCTCATATGAAATAACGTTAAAAACAATTATCTAGCAAAAAAGTGAAACTTTTCACGTAAATTTGTGATCCTGAGCTTGCAACTATCACAAAATAATGTGACAGTTTTATGTAATTACATGAAACTTTCATGTAAGTACAGCAGCAATTACGCTTTCATAGCAAACTGTGGTTGTGATGTCATGAAAAATCCCGGTGGATCAGCAGCTTGTGGCCCATCTGGCGCGACACAACCGCCAACAAACAAAGCAAAAGTGGCGAAAGCGTGCAACTGATCCATACGATCACAGCTCAAAACTCAGATCAGAGGCAACTTGGCCCACATTTGGCTTTTACGTTTGCCGTAGGTGTGCGAACGCCTCGCGCCTTGAGCAAACACAAGGCGGCGTTGATTTTGCGTGTGGGCGCCGCGGGTTAATCATCGCTTGTTGCACGCCGGTGATTCCCTCCCTTGTGCACACACACACACACACACACACACACACACACACACACACACACACATCGGGAATGCACAGCGGGAATGCAGGTAAGCATGTGACACACGCAGAGCCGGGACGTGACTCATACACACACACACACACACACACACACACACACACACACACACACACACGCGCGCGCGCTCGAGAGGAAGCGGGTGGATAAAGGATAATGTGCGTGTGTCGGAGCGCCGTCGGGGATAATGAGGGGCTGGCGGCAAGCGGCGTAATGGCAGTGGGAGAGCCGCGCGCGCGTTAGGTCGCGCTCGCTTTCATTCATGGATTTCACCTCCGCCGAGAGATCAAACCTTTTGTTTGAAAAATGTCAGCTGTGACGCTGTTCCACTGAAAATGACATCGTTCCTCGGCGAGTGTATCATTCCACGAGGCATCGCTTGCTTTGGCGTCACAGTCCTGGTTAATTTTCATTTTTAATTGACTTGGAGACAAAAAGAATTCCCGCCCACGTGGCCAACTTGCAAACTTTTAATGCGACGTCTCGGTCATGGACCTTTGTCAAGAAAAAACATTTTGCTTGACAAAGGTCTATGGCCAAAACATCGGGAATTCTTTTGTTAGTTTGGACTTTATTATCACCGTCCGACGCACCGGCAGTGTCAATAGATGTGCGAGTATTTTTGCCCTATTTAATTGACTTGAATAAAACGCAAGGTTAATTTTTATTTGCTAATGTTAACCCCAAAAGACTGTTCATGGCCAAACGGGTCGGAGATGAACCTCTTTCGATACATCTGTGGGAGTGTTTTATTTTTACAGACTGTTTCTCTGGACAAGACTTTGTATTAAAGGGTCTGAAGGACGTGTTGGGAATATCCGGAAAACTCAGAGCGCAGCTGCCCAAAAATGCTGGATCTAATGAGGACCTCTGAGATCATTGCTGCGGATGTATTTTGGAGCTTCTCCATATTTCATACAACCCGTGTATATTACTGTGTTGGACTGTTATCACTGTGAAAATGTTCAATAAAAAGAATGTTCCAAAAAAAAAAAAAAAATGAACGAAGAAGTGACAAACTCAATGGCTTTAAACAGTAAGTTCTAACCTTTTGAAC
Organism: Thamnaconus septentrionalis; assembly: GCA_009823395.1. Lineage (NCBI taxonomy): Eukaryota > Metazoa > Chordata > Actinopteri > Tetraodontiformes > Monacanthidae > Thamnaconus > Thamnaconus septentrionalis. The sequence continues at coordinate 5,283,503 of CM020502.1, forward strand.
TATCAGACCTGCATTTATAATTTAAACATGGTTCAGCAGAAGGAGCAACCACTCAGTGCAATTTTTTTTATAGCTCTCGTTCATTATAGTTCTGTACATCTTGTTTCATTATTACCATTACAAATTCTAGATGGTTATTCTATTTTTACTTTTGATTTTTTTTTTTCACGTCTATCCTTGGCAAACACAACTGACAGCATTTCAACGTACTCAGAGCTTTTACGATCAGCAGGGTCAGCAAATGGCTCAATTCAGACGACGCAGAATCCAGATGGAGTGTAAACATAAAAAATAAAAAAAACACTGAATGTGTGATCCACCCACACGCCCACAAAGCAAAGCACTGTGGGAGCCTATGGTGGCCGAACGTCTTTTTGGTTTTATTCAGATAATTACCGAATCAAATGGCATTCATTTCAAAAGTGCGCTGGTTTCTGCTTCACCTGCATCCTGCAGTGATCTGTAACTTTGATATTTATCTTGTGATGGGTAAAATCAATCAGTTTCATTATTCTGTTGTTGGAAGGAAGTTTCAATTTGCTGCTGACTTTGTTGGCCGGTCCAGTTTAATCCCAATCTGGATTTCCTGTCTGAATAAAATTGAAATAAAAATATTATAAATGTTATAATGTTAAATGCGAATAACCCCAATCAGACGTTTGCACTCCTTGGAGCTCCGTGCATTTACTGATTTCAGTTACATAAACATTTGCATCATATATAATATTAAGGTCAGTCTGCCAAAGTGGCCAAAGTGGTGGATTTTCTCACCCATTTTTCCTGAGCACATTCTCACCGTACTGTTTGAAAGCAGCAGCCGTTCATTCGACTGCTTCTCCCGTGGAGAGCCACTTCCCGAACGTTCATCTGAATTTCGCAGCAAACTGCCGGATTAAATTAGGCGAACATAACAGAACTGCTACGTCTGCTTGGGACCATAAGGCTCGGGACGCCAGATTTTTTTTTTTCCGGGTTTCGCTTCAGCTGTGCTGAAACGCGATGGCGGCGTCCCTTCATTCCTCCCCCCGATCACTGCGCTCCGGTAATCCCTGAGATTTCCCCAGAAAAAAGCCGAGCGGGTGTCTGTCACTGCATTGGCTGGTCCAGACTGCCAGTCTGCGTAGTTAAGGCTCTCATTTGGCCACGCTAATCAGGCTCATTTGTCTAAGTGAATGTCTCCGGCTCTCCTTCATTACTGGGAACGGGTTCTCATTGTGCCGGACGAACAAAAGCCCCCCTTGTTTTGCCGGGGCGCAATACTCCAAAATCAACGTGACGCAATGGGATTACGCTGCTAATCCCGTCTGCTTTTTTTTTTCTGTTTTCCGGTTCCCCAACAAGTGGCTGCACTTGCTAGCGTGTCAGTTCGGCCGTTGCGCCTTATCACTGTTGCCGTGTAATTTTCACCCGCTTTCATCTCTCGGTCTAATATTCAGTGTTCAAAAAGGTCTGTGATGTGCTTCAGGTTCAGACGGACTGAAGTTTCATCTGTTATCAGTGTGCGTGTGTGTGTGTGTGTGTGTGTGTGTGTCAGGTGGGCTGTGGATCGTGACCCGGGGGCGGCACGATGGGAGTGCGTGTGTGTGTGTGTGTGTGGGGGGGCGGGGGTAGAAAGTAGATGAGAGTTGCCCCGGTAACCATGAATCGGGAGGATCTGTGTGCGTGTGCGTGTGTGTGTGTATGTGTGTGTGTTTCCGCGGCGGCGTGCGCTCACTTCCTCAGCACGGCGATCTCGTTCTCGATGCTGCTCTCCTTCCCCTTCAGGGCCTTTTTTGGGATGCACTTGACGGCGAACATGCGGCCCGTCAGCTTCTCCTGGGCCAGGACCACCTCGGAGAACGCTCCCCTGTGAATGAGCACACACACACACACAGAGGACCTCGTGTGAGCTGACAGTGCGTCTTCATCTCACTGGTGAAACGAGAGCTGCTTGCTGCCGTCCTGCTGAGTATCTGAAAGGTTCCATATTAGCTAAAGTCAGTAAACGTTTTTTCGAACCGCAACATGTCTGTGGCCTCGGAACGGTGAAAAGCTCATCATTTACTTTTTTGTGTGTGCTTCAATTTGCAGAGAGTCTGCATTTTAAAGATAGACTTTTAGTAAAATTAGCCCTTTGTGATGTCAGCAAGGGCCGAGAGCCATCACTCCGGACTGGGGATTCTCGGTTCGTCAGTGGCCTCGTTTTGGTTCCCTGTCAAAACTGGTGTCTCGTTGCAACCTTGTTTTTGCACTGAGACACCAGCAGGACCAGCGGGAGGCTCTAAACAGAGGGCTAAATCTTTAGTTTCCTGCTTTCAACCTTCATGTGACTTTACTCAAATCCGAACACAAAAACGTGGACGTGCTTCTCTTGCAGAGCTGAGCGCATTGCAAGGATAAACATGGGAACTTTATTTATTGGCAACTGAATTTCCTACGGGATTATCTATCTATCTATCTATCTATCTATCTATCTATCTATCTATCTATCTATCTATCTGTCTGTCTATCCTTAACCACAACAAATGCATCACTTCGTCTAAGCTAAAGAGCTGAAAAGGTGACATAGGCTTCCCGCAGTGTAAACGCAGATCGAGATCTGATTTGTGGTTTTCTGGTGGTTTTACGGCAGACGTTGCGCTTCAAATCAATGTTTTTCTTTTTTTTAAATTATCATTGTTCGAGTCGTTGAGGCGTTGTCAAGCGATGGGAACTGAACGTTTCTATTCCACCGCGTCCTCCCGGCTCCTCGTCCGCGTTGCCGCGTGATGAATGAAGATGAGCCCGTCGCCAGTTAATCTGCTTGAGCAGCGTCGCCTGCAGCTTCAACCCGTGTCATCGCCAGAGCAAACATCTCTCTGCAGCCACCCCTCCACCCCCGCCGAACCGCCCCCCACCGCTGTGTTTGCTCTCATCCTGTAAAAACCTTCAGCCCGCCTCGCAGTGGACACAGATCCAAATTTATGGCCAATAAACGCTGGGCCATATTCAATTCAAGGCCACAACGGGGCTCTTCCGAGGCGCACGACACGACCCCGTCGCCTCCTGCAAGACCATGACCTTCGCTGTCATCAGAGCTTGCAGCGGAGCTCGGCATTGAGGAGGGACAGGCAGCATTCAGCGGGCAGAAGATGTAACCTGGCTCCGTGTGAGAAGGCAGGTCAGAACAGTCTGTATCGTCTCATTGATGAGGCTCTGACGCAAAGCGACTTCGATTTTTCAGCTCAGAGGCAAGAAAACATGGAGCGCAAAAATGAAAAAATGAAAGGGAAAAGGTTGGGGCTATTTTAGAACGGTGGAACGGCAGTCTTATTCCCATTAATATATAGGCGCCACATACTATCGTATAGGTCACATCTTCTGCTCGTGAACGTCGCCAATGTTTTCTAACATTAGTATGTTGCAACATGTCTGAGCTCGATGGAAATGAGAGAATGTTTCGCGTGCTCACCTCTTCAGAAAAAACTGTACCGAAACTCTGGATCAATTCTGCAATTGATCAGCAATTCTGGCTGTCCTCTGCGATGTCACAAAGGGCACCGATGTCTCTCTCTGATGTCCACGACACGAAAACGACCCCGGACGGGTGCGGGTTTTGTCCTCTGAAACTTGTTTTTCTGCCCACGTCACAAAACATGCGCACGAGCCAGCAGAGCATCCGTTTTGACGGAGGACAAGGAACTTTTGCAGGAGGCTCTAAACACAGGGTAAAACACCATTATGTTATGTGCGTACCGAGCAAAGACTCAATTTGTAAAGCGGTGTAGCTGTTCGCCAGAAAGCAAAAGGTCATGAGTGCGAGCTCATAAACAAGAGGGACAACCGGCGAAAACAACAACACCCTCTGACTCACTTCCGCAAAGGGATTTGATGTGTATTAATGAGGCAACGCGCAGCAAAAATTTACCTTGCGTGATCACGACAAGAAAACCAGCTGAAGAACGGAAGGAGGATTTGAGCAGTTTTGCTGGTCAGACGGCCGCAACAGGATTGATCTTGTAGAGTTCTGATCAACGTTGGCCGACTCCTCTGTCGCTAAGTGACGTCGTTGCCTAATTTGCATCATCGTTCATGTACATGTCACCGCAATGGACGCTGTAGGGCTGCGACTAGCGACGCAGCCCTACAGCGAATGTTGTGAATACTCACTATATATAGCGATAAGGTCGCTAAATTGGCAACACCGAGTCGGTTCGGATGTGCCATGAGCAAATGTGTTTCCGTGGAACCTCTCCGACGCCTCTCGATATCCATTGTGAGGCATTTTACGCATGAACATATTTTTCATTTTCAATGCGCTCTTCGCGCTGGGGTTCTATCTGGTTCGAAGCGTTCGCGCTAACATCTGTCCGGGCCTCGTGTTTCAATCAGTCGGGACTTCATTCATAAATAAATTGCCTCTCCACTGCCCCACCCCACCCCATCCCCTCATCTCACTCAACTGCTGGCGGGGATTCATTTCACGTCTCCATTCATGGCCTCGCTGTCAATGGGCCCTTTATCGCATCAATATGTGAAAGAGCCTCGAGCGCCATCGGGAGCCTCGAGCGCCCGCATCTGCGGCGAGGGCGGGCTACCGGCGCGGCGTTGGTAAGAGCGGGCATCGCCTCTTCTGCATGGCGGCCCGCTCTCGTCTGTTTCTCTCACACCTCTCAGCGGACTTCTCAGCCCTTCTTCTCGCCCTCCGCACCTCCTCTCCTCCGACGCTTCTCTTCGTCTTGCGCCTCGAACATCTTTTAACGCCGACAAGCGTTTCTCGCAGCCCCCCGTTACCCCTGGTGACCGAGGCGGAGCCGCCAACCGGCTCGCTTCAATCGCCGAGGAAGCCCAGACATGCGTGCACACAACAACAGCAGCGGCACAACAAGAAGTCAGTACAACCCGTTAGCTGTAACAAGCCATTGCAACTAAATTAACGTCTCGGCTGAATTAAAAGGTCACGAGACTTTTAAAAAGGTTCCGCCGGGATAAAATGCCACTCGTTACAAACGCTCTTAAACTGCAGTTTGTTTGAGCTCCTCCCAGATGTCGGAAATTGAATTGAAGACGTTCTCTGGCAAAGTGATAGACATCTGGGTTCCAAACTGCATAACTGAAAGAAGCCATGGATCTAATACCAGACTGGAGCAGTTTAAAAATCAGCATGTTTTTTTTTGTTGTTTTTTCCCCGATCTGGTTTTCACAGCTGCAGTTTTCTTCACAGCTTTCTTGCAGCTGCATTTTCTATTGTGTCTTTTTATGAAAAAAAAAATTGCACATTTCAGTTGGAGGTGTGAAAACATGTTCCGATAATTGACAATGGACCTGCGAAACAAACGCTAAATAACGCAGTCCGCGCTTTGCTTTGCTAAATCAAAGCCACGACGAGGTCTGGCTCGAACGCGAGGGGCCTGAATAACAAAACGCGAGGCGTTAAGAATGAAGGCTGTGTAAAAAAAAAAGAAAACGTACGGCGAATAAAAAAACAAGGCTCCGACTGCTCTGCGAGCAACTGCGATCGCTAATGCGATCGCATCCTCGCTCAGCTCAGCAGTTCAAGGTTCGGGGGTTTCACGGTTTTGTGGAAAAGCATGCGATGTGCATGTGATGGATGTTGTACGGCTGCAACAGATAAAATGTAAAACAGATAAAATGTAGGGTTCGAAAAACTGCTCCCAAACAAAACCGATTAATGCCACGGCACAGCGTCACTTCTGGAATCTACACACATCCATTTTTAAGAGCTCCGCTCTGAAGTGATTTCGGGCCGTCGGCGTATCTCAAATCTAATCAGTTTTAGCTGCGACACAAACAGGAAGCCGCCGCCGCAGGCCGCCCCTGAAAGCCACAGGAGAAGATGAATTGACGACGAGTTTAAAAGAATAATGGCTGCTTTTAGAGAGATTAGCCAGGATCCTGCAGGAGTGGCTGCTTTTCTCAGAGCTGGATGGCATTTTTTGGGGGTGGATCAAAAGCAAAACAAAGAACGGCACTGCAGGCTTTCCCCAGTGGGAAAGATGTTGATTCGTCTCACTGCAGATCGTCACAGGGCGATGATTCCGAGTCCAGTGTTGTTTCCCAACACCGAGAGGATAAACCTCAAGCTGCTCATCCCTGACTGGACTTGTAACACAACATCCGAGGTTTGGTTATTCGACTCTCCAAACAGGCTCTTTAAGCAGGTTGATGAGCAACAAAGAAAAACAGAAACTAAATCATTTGCAGTCTCAACTGACCACAAACTCGGATTTGTGAAAGGGAAAACAAGATATATGCATTATTCTTTTTTTATTCCTCCTCTCACCACATTTGACAGAATTCCAGGAACCACTTTATTTTAATCACTCACAATGCCTGCGCACTGCGTCACCCATTTACACACGCACTGTTCACTCACTCACTGGCGGCGGTGATTACATTGCCGGGGCACCATCTGCTCAACAGAAAAGCAGCCACCATTCAGGCAGGCGCTCGCACTCTTGATGACGCAGCATCTGGAGCGAAATTGGGGGTCCGGCATCTTATCCCAAGGACGCGCTGACATGCGTACTGCGGAAAGTAGAAAGTAAAGGAGAGAGGTGCGGGGGAGCTCTGCAGCGAGATGAGGGGGAGGGTGGTGGTGGTGGTGGTGGAGTGTGAATAGAAAGCGAGGGGAGCGCGTGCTTGTGAATGGAAGCGACGTTGGGTTTTGGAGAGTGTGCAAAGTGTAATTTGCCGCCACTTAAACGGCACACTTCGACAGGAAACAGGACGAGACGATTATGGGGGAGAAAATCCCGAGCATCGTGTGAGAATTGCAACTGTAAGAGAGATTATTGAGAAATCTAAACGTAGCCACGCTGAACTGAGAAATTATTATCCAATATAAAGAGAATGAAGATTAAAGAAAGCTTAACAAAGATTAATTCAGTGGTTGTTCTGGGGCACAAACGTTAAAGGTCTAGTGTGTAAAATTTGGATTAATTTATGATTTGTACTTTGGTAAAAGCTTAACATACAACTTAAATACATAAATAAAAGTATACTCAAGGTACAATTAAAGGTAATTTGCTTTTCCTAGCGTTAGAACGGTCTCATATACTGTATATATATATATATATATATATATATATATACAGTATGTCAGAACATACTCATAGCAAGGGTCTTGCTCCCAATTAGCTGCCATCTTGCACCGCCATATTTCTAAGGAAGCCCGGTATGGACAATCCAGTCCGCCTGACAGCGTGTTTCATATTTTGAAACAAGAAGGTGGACGGGGTATCCAGGTTTGTGCTTGTAGGCCACCGTAGTTCACTGGCAAACTCAGGAGAGGGAAGGTACTGAGTCCCTACAGGGACTTAAGGGAAAGAGACGCTACAAGCTAAAATACAACAACTTGATGTCGTCGTTTCTTCTTAAAAATTTCCATATATTACACACATAACCTTTAAGACTGAAGCACGTCAAAAAATCTCTGCAGTAATTCTACTCACAAACAACCTAATTTTGGGCTTGCAGTAATGTTACCGTTGACGGCATCACGTTACGTCATGCGATCGTAATTTGAACCCTTTAATCATCCTGTGACCTCAGTGTCTCATGACTTCAGCTGGTCTGGTTATGAGTGGGCTCGGGTGGTGCAGCTGTTCCAGGGATGTGCACGCTTCCGGCGGGAACCCCCGCAGCCATCCTGGATGGCGTCCCGGCACGCTAGCGCGCTAACATACACGCCGCGACTCGTCTTTAAGATCGCAGCGAGCCAAAACCCGTAATTAACAACGCAATCTGATTAATCGCTTAACACTATTGCGGAGGTTTGGACAACATCTGGCAGCTTAGCTCGCAAACTGCTGTGCATATTTGCATGATTACGTTTGGTGCTGTGTGCACCTGTAGCGCTATAGTGTCAGTGGAGTTCCACCGGCTCCGTCAGAGCGGCGTACGTGTGTGTTTCTTGTTAAGCACATGCCCGACGGCAAAACAACAGTCTGCCTCGCGTTGTGCACAACTCCCACACTAGAGGACACGGATATGAATAGAGGGACTAGAATAGACTGACAAGGTGACAGTGACACACTTAACGCGGGGGGTTGACAGCAGCCGCTGCCGCCGCACGTGTGTTACTCTTGAAATGAACTGAGCCATTGTTTTCGCTGAGGCCGAACAAGAAGAAGACACCTCAGAGCTGCAGCTATCGATTATTTGTTAGGAATTGGTTAAAATTATTATTTGGGGAGAAAAGTGCAAAAAAGACGTCTTAAAGATTGACGACCAACTACAACCACGACACGGTGGCGCAGTGGTTAGCGCTGCCGCCTCACAGCAAGAAGGTCGTGGGTTCGATTCTGGGGCCCGGGCCTGGGACCTTTCTGTGTGGAGTTTGCATGTTCTCCCCGTGTCTGCGTGGGTTCTCTCCGGGTTCTCCGGCTTCCTCCCACAGTCCAAAAACATGCATGTGAGGTCAATTGAACACTCTAAATTGTCCGTAGGTGTGCATGTGAGTGTGAATGGTTGTTTGTTTCTATGTAGCCCTGCGATGAACTGGCGACTTGTCCAGGGTGTCACCCTGCCTTCGCCCTAAGACAGCTGGGATAGGCTCCAGCATGAAGCCCTGAATTGGAATAAGCGGGTATAGAAGATGGATGGATGAATTTGAGTCGATTAATCAATTAATCTTTCAGCTCTACTTCAGCTGATTGCTGACATGTTGCACTGTTTAGTTTGTTTTTGCTGTTTCCAGTTATTCATTGGTGAACAGGTTTTAGTTATTGTAGCTCTAGTTATAGTCAACATTTAATGTACTTTAATAATTGTGTGAGATTCATTATGCCTTCTTTTCTAATAAGATTACTTGTATTTTGCATGGTTTGTCACAGACGTGACTTCAGAGACAATATTTATCATACATGAATACGTTTCAATGCTGATAAGAACATGTCACGCAAACTCCATGGGCGTGACCTTCCGAAGGAGACGCAAGCATTCCGTCGAACATGTTGATAGTATGATAAACAACACCCGTCAATTCACGCCTGTGATTAATGAAAAACACGAGTAATCTTAATTGATTTGGTTTTTCCAAATTCTTGTTAGTTTTTTTTCAAAATATACATTTTCTGGGATGGTGTTCACCTTTGCCTTTCCATGGAAGAGCAATGCCAACAGAATTAGCTAAAACGGGCTGAAGAGCTGACACAGCTGCATTCTAGGGCAAGCTACGACTTTCAAAAATCTGCTGGCGTCTGTGTGGCGAGTGTTTTCCTTGCGCTCGCTTCGTCTGGAAGGGTCTGTGAAGCGACGCGCGAGCATCAGCGACCAGTGGGAATTCCTCTCTAGATGGGCCTTTATTGGGCAAAGCACCATATGTGACCACAGGCTCATTGTTACACACTGGTAAAATAAAGGACCTTATTTTGTCCTGCTGATGGTTCTAGGAAGTCTTTGAAATGATCCCTACTATCTCACAACATGGAGCTGCTTTTTGAAGCTGCTCTATCAGTGGCTCATCATGTGCTCACCTGTTACTCAACAAATCAATTTCTTGATGCAAAACCAACATTTGCAATACATTGTTACATTGTTTTGACCACATTGGGTCATTTATGACCCAGTTTACACATTTACGGGCCTGCTGGTGACTCAATCGCGGCGGCCGTGACACAAATTGAGACTGAGCTGACACGTAATGAATGGCACATAGCAGTTATATTAATTAAGCAGTTACGGCTAACAAGGTGCTCCACAATGTCAATGTGCCAGCTACAGCCCTTCACATGGAAAAACATGGACTTAACGGACATTTTTGCAGGTTTTACATTCAAGTGGCACACACACGCAGATGTTGTCAGCGTAGTCAGAAGCCTGGTGAGTTTTGCTCCGGCGCCATTGATAATTAGCAGTGTAATCGAAAGCAGAATTGCCTTGTGTGAGTCTGAGTGACACACACAGACTCACACGCACACTCGCGTGCGAAGGCGACAAGAGGCCATACAATGACAGAGCGCGGACAAGGGCAATTATTCCAGCGCGGATTGTCGTCATCGCTGAGAAGCGCACCATTGATTCCATCTGCTCTGAATACAAAGTGAGCCGCTGGAACCGTCTTCGTGCCCGCGAGAAGGCAGCTCGCATTAGCAAACGCGCGCTGGCATTCATGAGAGAGAGAAAAAAAAAAAAAAAAAAATAAAAAGTGATAATGATAAGGTGGACTCAGAATTAATGAAACGTACAGAAAGAAAAAAACGTGTTGTGTCAGTTGAGTTGTCAGGCAGGTGGTGGGGTCAGTGTGACCCAGATTTGTTACCATGGTAGACAGAAGAAAAAAAAACGTGGAAACTTGGAAAACATTTGTTATTATTATGGGATGCGTTTGTCCCCCCAATGTTTCATTAATGAATATTCCTCCCACCTGCTGCGAGATTAGCGGCCCTGTGTTTGTCCTTAATGGACCTTCTAAAAAACACAGACCAGGAAATCAGCCCCGCCAGAAAGGAAGGCAGCCAGCTTCGCCTTTATCTCCCTCCGAACGAGCAGAAAGTTCAATGCAGCACCATTTCTTCTACTGAGTATGTATTTTCTTTTGGATGACTGGAAATTTGATCGTGCATGATTACCTGCACCGCAAGCCAGGATGAAAAATCAAATCCTCAAAATGAATAAATTAGGAAGGTAGTACATGATCTAACTGTTAAGGTTGTGGAAACCCCGCTGGACATTACACCGATACGGTACCGCTTTGGCACGGAACTGGACAAGACATTGGATACCACACACAAGAAGAGGATTAACATAATATCCGACATAGCAAAGAAATCCATTCTACTTAAGTGGAACCACCAAAGACCTCCATTATTTAATCTGTTCAAACAAATCTTAAATGAAACTCTAAGAGTGGAACAACGCACATCCACCCTAAAAAAATAAAGGGGCAGTCTTCCGGAAGATATGGGAACCTTTTATGAACCTTTGACACTATTATATCATAATGAGACTCGACATGCCCACTCAAAATGGACTGATTTGATTTAATTTGCTATTTAGTCTGTTTTTTTTTTGTTTTGTTTTTATTTGCTTGTCTCTTTTGCCCTCATTTCCCTGTTTGTTGGATGTGTTATTGAAATGTTAAAAACAAATAAAAAGATAATTGAAAAAAAAAGAACAAATTACGGGACCTTGCAAAAGATGTCTTGGTTATATTCATTTGTAAATTTATTTGTTTGTTTTTGACTTAAATGAAGCCATCAGGCCACCTCATTAACTTCACGCCAAAACCCAAAAGGGTCCAAAAAAAAATAAGTCTGGCATCACATAGTGCTATCATGCTGCTCTGTGTCACTTGTTTGGATCGGTCTAAAAGCGCGTACAGAACATTCACGATATTGCTTTTATGGAAGTGCAGTACAGCTGGCCGCGCACCAAACTGCCCATTTGCTGCACTGAAGTCCCCCTCCCGATCCTTCAAATGTTCCATCGTCCCCCGAGGAATTATCTCTGGACCTGTTGCAGATTGTTTTTTTGTTTTTTTTTTGTTTTGTTTTTTCCAACCCGACTTGCAGGAGGAAAACCTGCTGATTTTAAATCACTATGGCAACAGGGAGGCAAGGCATGATGGGTAGGGATTTTTTCTTCTCTTTTTTCTATTAAAGCTGTGGTGTAAACGCAGTGGAGCATAGTCGTTGCGAGGAAAAGAGGGGAGGAGGAGTAGGTAAAAGAAATTTTAAAAAAAAACCCTCTTTGAGTGCAAAAGAAGTATAAACGTTCCATGAGAGAGAAAGAGAGAAAGTGAGTGAAGCTCACAGTCCCTCTTCCTTGCGCGTCTTCCTCTTCTTTTTAATTAATTAATTTATTTTATTTTATTCGTCTTTGTTGAAGAGCGCGTAGGCTTAAATAGCTGCTGTTGCCACGGCAGCAATTAAGTGCCAATTATAGAGCGTATTCTCAATGTGTCTGTGACAGTGGAGAAAAAGAGGAGGGGTGGAAGAAGAGACGACACTCTCTCCACAAAGTAGAAAGCGAGGAGCTCAAGAAAGACGTTGCGCGTTCCAACCAGTCGCACGTACGGCCGCGACAGATGGCGCGTGCAAGGCGAGGCCCGCCGCAGGACAAAGATTAATCATTAACGGGGGGAAAAAACACAACAAGGAGCCAGAGCGCCAAAGCACGCTGGGCTACGATTAGCTCGAGACGCTTCCGAATGCTGCTCGGCCAGCTGAGTCTAATACCTGCGGTCCCCCCCCCCGACCGCCTCCCGCCCGCTAGACTCAATTTGCTGAGGTGTGCGTTGCCGGGGCGACCGCTTGTTTTGTTTTCCACGACTTTCTCAATGGATGAGAGAAAACTATGGCAGATAGTCCACAGGAGAAGCTGAAGGAAACTCCCCCAAATCAGCCTTTCTTCATATTGAGATGGGTGGATGTGAGCTGGTTTTATTTTCATGCGCTTTCTAAGCTTGTATTTGCAAGCTTTACAACGAGCAAACTAGGAAATTATTTTTTGACTGCTTGTGATAAAAAAGTACAAATCTTTCAAAAACTTGTTTGAATCTAAAAGATGTTGTTATTTATTTGGCAATTCGTTTTTGAAAAAAAAAAAAACTTTTCAAACGTGAATGTGAGTTGGTTTAACAGCCTGCTTCGGAAAAGTCAGAAATGAATCAAACTTAACATCCAACCAGTAAAAGTAAAGCAAATACAATTGAAACTACAATTGAAAAGTGATGGATAACAGTAATACTGGGCGATATGACCAAAATTTCATATCCCGATATAGCTCATTTTATATCCCGATACAATATACATCACGATATAGCACATTTTTGGTAAATTCAATTAATTAACACCCTAAAATAATTATTTTAAATTACAATTAATAATTATAATTATTCACTACAATATACCCAATATTATTTTATAAACATAGTATTGTTTTATATGATTTTGATTGACATTTTCTGGAATTGTGTCTAAAAGAAGTTCAGTTGTGTTTCAATGCGCAGTGTTGGCTCGTGAGTGTCAATTTAAGAGGATTGTATTTGGACCAGTTCTTGTAATTAAGGGTGAGTAAGTGACTGAGGCTTTGTGTGTCAAATGCAGTGGCTTATTTTAGTGTGACAATGAATAAACCTTTACATTTACATCCCGCTCTGTAAAGAGAATGGGTCCTTCGCGCACGACTCATCTGCTGCCTGGACGCGGAGTGGTGAGGGTCTCCTCTGCTCTTCTCCTGACTGCCGCTGCCCAAAACTGCAGCGCAACGCACGGCTCCACTCTCGAGGCTGTGACCATTTTTGACTACTTCGGGGCGGGGCAGGGGCTCGTGGCAGTACCCATTGCTCGCTAAGAACAGGAACTGCGGAGGAACGATATGTGCTTTCACGTTGGTCTCCAACAAGTAACACTAGGAAAAGTCGCTACATTTGTCACTAGTTGTTTTTGACAAAAACGTCACCATGGAGAGTTGGAAAGTGGCCAGATTTAGCAAGAAAGTCGCCAAGTTGGCAAGGCTGCAGCGTGCCTTGGCTTGCTGTAAAATACTGCCGTAAAGCGTGTTTTACGACACCACGATATAAACGACAGAGCTTCATTTTAAATGATAGACATTTTCTATCATCCAGACGATATATATCGTCATATCGAACAGCCCTAGATTACAGTAGCAATTTTATTTTTAGCATTAAAAAATGTCATTTCTGCTTCAGGGCTTATGAAGTCATCATACTAAAAAATTTGTTTGGTCATTGTCACTGATGCTCATCAAAGGCAACTGTGGCACAAACCTCACATTGGCTCAGTGGTCCAATCAACAGAGACACTCTTTTTTGTTTGTTTGTTTGTTTGTTTGTTTGTTTTGGGAAGGAGGTAGGGAGCTACAATTGAAACATCACCTGGTCCTGTCCGCTGATATCATCTGTCCAGTTTGCCGAGTGATGCGGCACTATCTGTATTGTCGATCTGATGGCTTTCCGTGAGCCTGAGGGTTCATTCAGCTCGCTTCGTTTCGAAGGATGGAAGAGTGAGAGAACACAAACACAGGGAAGGAGGAAATAACACCAACAAAAAAAAACCAGGGATGATGAGGTATGACCTTGCCATGGCAACGGCCCTGACCTCTCCTGGGATGTCAGGAGGCTTCCCTTCTGTTTACATTAATCACCGATCCGCGCGTCGGAGTGCGCGCCATCCTCCGAATCAATGCACGTGCGTACCAGCCTGTGCGTGCGCGAGATCAATCTGAATGTCAGGATTTTGCCGTCGTGACCAGGTGGCGGGGGAATTGCGCCGGGGAACAATGAGTGTCCCTTATTATTAAAGGCCGCCTCGGCAACACAACAGGGCCACGCGCAAAGAGGGAGCGTGCACGTGCAGCACGTGGAGGAAAAAGAAGCTGATAAATGACGACGAGCTACACGGTGACGTGGCACCTCAGAGGGGTCGCGGGGGGGAATTAGCCCCGTGTGGTCCAGGGGAGCAGAGTCACTGACGACAGTCATTAGTTTACGTCGCGAGGAAGAGGAGGAAGGGGGAGGAGGGGGCGTCTTCTTGTTGTCGATGTCCGGATGTGCAAGAAAGCGCACCACACGGTGAGCTGCTGCCTGTCTTCTTGGCCTTTTTCTTTTTTTTTTTGGGCCGTTTTGCCTTTTAATCAGGGTGTTTTAACAGGTGGTATTCAGCCCCAGCGGGAATGAAACGTGGGAGGAGGCTGAAAAAAGCCTTGTTGTTTTATATTTCAATATAAAAAAGAGAAAAGGAAGCTATAACGGACAACGAAAGGCTTGTTCATAACAGCGCAACAAGAAGTCGAAATTGACCTAATCCCACCCCTACTACTTCTACAACTACTACTATTACTACTACTATTACTACTACTATTACTCCAACAACTGCTACTACTAATACTACTACTACTACTACAAGAGCAACAACTATTATAACTACTAATACTACGCCTAGAATAGCAACAGTTACTTAGTATTATTACTACCACTACTATTACGACAACAGCAACAACTACTAGTACTACTATTGTTACAGCAACAGCTTCCAGTACTACAACTACTAGTACTATTACAACAGTACTAGTAATACTAGTACTGTTGTACTACTAGTACAACAGTACTACTACTACACTAGTACTGTAGTACACTAGTACTACAGTACTAGTGTACTACAGTACTATGGTACTACAGTACTAGTGTAACACACGAGTACTGTAGTACAGTACTACTACTACTACTACTATTTTACTATTTCTACTACTACTACTACTACAACAACAGCAACAAACCTACTACTACCACTACTACAGCAGCACCAAAAACTACTTCTACCACTAGTACTACTACCACCACAGAAAAATAACTACTGATTTTATTTCCAATCAGGTCCTCCCATTTTTAAGGTAAGATGAAGAGTAAATATGAAGGCACTCAGTCTTTCCTTCCACTGTCTCGGCGTGTTAAAACAGCCAGCGGTGCAGCACCAGTTCAGTAATGCACTTTGCATTCACAGGGCGCCATATAAGCGCAGCGGTGCTCGACGTCACAGTCAGTTTGATCTGCTTTTATTGCTCCGCGAGTAAGGCAACAAACCGTGGAGGAGGGGGGGCGCACACACACACACACGGTGGGACCACCAGTGATAATGTACATGATAAAAGCAGTGGGGTTTGAAACCTGCAAAGAAGAGATAGCGGATGACCTACAGCGGCCGACGACACCAGCCGTCCCCGACCCTTTTTTTTTTTTTTTGCACCGCGGTCATGAAAGACGATGTTTTCACAGAGCGGCCCCTTCCAGGTTTTTTGGGGGTAAATATGTTGGAATTAACCCATCCGACACACAGAGAAAAATAAACACGAGGCAGATCAAACTGCAACGCAATTTCAATATCAATGTCAATATTATGTACATAACTTGTATCAGCTGTATATGCATATGCAGCTGCATATGATGTAAATGTCTTGTTTTTTCCTTTCTTACTCTATACATTTATAAATATTCTTCTTTTGCACTATATTGTTGGTGCAATTATGCAAATTTCCTGAATGTGGCACTAATAAAGGACTCTATTCTTCTAATATCTCCCATCAAGTCGCAAATAGAGCGGGTTCTTCATCTTCCAGCTTCTCCATAGACATATTTGGGAAAAGAACCTGTGTGGATTTCAAAATAAAATACCTTAAATTAAAAGAAAATCCAAAACAATCAGATAAGGGTTAAAGTTCTAAAGCCCAACAAAACAGAACTTTGTTGCAACAATGTCAACGGTACTGCACAAACTGTCAACGAAGCAAAACTTCCGGCCACACTTTCTATAAAATTTAAATAAATCACTGCTGGTTACTGATCAGGTACTAACTTTAAAGCAAACAAATGGCAAAACCACCGCAATATAACGCGAACATCATGCAAGAAGTTAGGCTGTCTTCCAAAAGGATGTTTTTGTTGTCGTTTAAAAGAGAAACTCCAAAACAAGTTAGGACGTGGTTGCAAAATGACTTGAAAAGCTTCTCAATGACGCTTAAAAATAAAATGGAAAAAAAACAGCTTGTTAAACAACAGGACGCTTGTTAAAAATAAATAAACACAGTTCGAGACGACGTGTCGCAGGTGCTGTGCCCTTTTTTCTTTTTTTTTCCTTTTTTATTTTACCAGCCAGACATGAAGCAAACAGTGTTGACAACGAACACACAAACATGCTGACGAGCTCATACTTGCCCCCCCCTCCCTTTCCTAACCTGTCCTCCCCCCAATCTGTCATCGCCGTGCGCTTGCTTTGCCAGCAGAAAGCGTGGTGGAGAAGAGGGGGGTAGGGGGTGGGGGGTTACCCGATCAGACTGCGTGTAAAACCACCAGGATGACTTGAGATTTCAGGCTGTAAAACCAGATAGGAAGTATTTGCGATGAGCAGAGCAGAGCCGAACACTGCACGGGTTTTTCTGACGCATGTGGCAGAAGCATGTCGTGTATGTTTGCTATTAAATTATCACGAGTAGTTAGTTACTTTTAGTAAGAAATTTTCATTTTGTCTCCAATTCTAAAAGCGTTTATGTTTTGGCTACATTCATGCTTTTAAAGCACAATCCAGAGAAACCGTGCAGCAGATCCTCCTGATCTCACAAATAGTTGTTGATACAGCTAACACGGTTTTTAAGACGCTGTTCTGGAAGGGTCTGCTTCTGAAATCTTTCTCTTAACCTATCTTTTGTTTTTGTTGTGTTTTTTTTAAGGCGTACTTTGCTGCAGTTTTGTCACAAACTCATTCAACTCTCAGATAGCCAACCCGCACGGTGAGGTCGCTGACGTGGGGAGTCGATTATCAAACGCAGGCAGCATCTCTCTCTCCATCCCAACGGGCTGCGTTGGCCCTGAAGTGGCCGACCCGCGCTCAATCTCTGCGTGCGCAAAGCCGATCAATACGGGTGATGAACACCGCGTCCCAGCTGCTGGCCTTGAGGCCTGCTGCCTGCCGCTGTGCATCGCCGCGCAAACCAAGGATTTAAAGTAACAAAATACAAGAGGAAATAAAGTGAAAGGGTTGTGCGTCACCACTCGCCACACAATCCGTGTGTGTGTGTCAACATGCGTTGCAGTCCAGGTGTCTCCCAGACAAATCATAACATGGCAGAAGGGCTTCTGCGGCGTCACCGGCGTCGCTGGAACGAGACGCGCTGACGCACACAAACAGACCCAACTGGGTGATGCGTTTTTTTTTGTTTGTTTTTGCAATTTCATGCATGCGCCTGACCAACCACCCAGCGCCCCTCCCCCAACCCTGCAATCTTCTCAAGGACGAGCCGAGCAGCGTAACTGGGGCCGAGCTGCGGCAGATAAACACACTGGCGGCCGCGCACCCGCGGTGCGCGCGCGTACAAACCCATCCGAGTACAGTTATGGGACTCTGTGAAAGTAGGTCTGCTATAATACAGAAAAAGCCTCCGAGGTGCAGATGACTCTCACTGTGTGTGTGTGTGTGTGTGTGTGTGTGAGACAGAGACAGACGGAGACTCCTGTGAGGTTCAGTGCCCGGCAGCTAAAAGAAGGTGTTCCATGCTCCAGTCGTCACCCTGACTGGGTAGGGAAGTTCTGGCCGCGACTGAATTAGAAATAGGTTGAAGGTGAGCACGACCAAGTCCACCCGCGACGCGACGGGCAATGCGCAAAGGCAAGAAAAAAACAAAAAACAAAAATAAAACACCAACAGCCACGTCCACCACGCCCAAAGTGGTTGGAATCGTCTGTCTCCTCCACTCTGACGCTCTCGTCTCCAAGTCCCAGCGAGCGACGCCAGAGATGGACGGAGCCGGACTGAGGCGGCCCGCCAACGATGATTCATTCTGGATTTGTAGCATCTCTCTCTCTCTCTCTCTCTCTCTCTCTCTCTCTCAATTTCTCAAAGCCGCCAGTCAGTTTTCTCAGGTCGGGGGATAACACACCATCCCAGTGTTGGGTTTGCGGCTTTCTGGGGTTGTTTTTTTTTCCGACGGGGACGGCAGATGGCAAAAAAAAGAAGACATTTTGTTTCCGACGTGGCCCCCTTCCTCCCCCCCCCCCCCCCCCCTCTCCTAACCGCGGGTGGGCCTCAAGGCCAGACCCCTCCCCGCCCCACCGCCGACAACCCCTGAGGCTCGTTAGCCGCCTTCCTGACTCCCCATTCTCATGTCTACACAATTTCTCCGTTTGACTTGTTTGCCCCCCACCCGGCTCCTCTGCTTCGGGGGGGAGTTTTCGCTACGTTTTTGTTTTTGTTTTTTACTCACGGTGGCTGAAATACGCTAATCCGCTTCCGCGACTCGCCTTCCGCTCAGGAGGATGCGCTAGCGGTCGAATGCTGCCGCTAAAACCCCGAGAAGCAGAATAAACGTGTTGGGTTCAAGGTTCACAGTTCATTTTATTGTCCACTTCTCAAAATGTACAGGACACACAGAAAAAGTCGAAATACCGTTTCTCTGCTCTCATGAATTAAAAAAAAAAAGAAGACAGAATATATATGCAATAAATCAACAAAATGCAACAAACAGGCAACATTGAATGAAGTGGGTAATGCAAATACAAAAAAAGAAAAGTGACACTGCAGATGTAAACAGGTGGTAGTTTTGTGCAATTGTAGTGCAGTTACAGTACAGTACAGTGTGCTGTCACACTTGTCCTCCACTGGATGTTAGTTTCATTAATTAATTAATTAATTTATTTCTTCATTAACAGCTGTTTACGGAGGTCTTGCACGCACTGCGGAGTCACTTTGTGTCATTCTACCTCCAGGCGGCTTCCGCTGCACTGGGAATGAATCAGTCAATTGATCCGGAACCAGGATGAGAGACCGAGTGCGACACTCAACATAATCACTGTCGCGCCTCGCTTGACTGAGGGCGTTTCTTTGTTGTGTTTTTTTTTTTTTTTTGAGTTTGGCTGCTTCTATCGAGATATCGCAGGTAAGATTATTCTCGATACACGTTGTTGTTGTTTTTTTCCTAAGGGTGCTGAAATCTCGCTTCTGTGTCTTTTTCAGTCCTTCCAGAATGCGGGGATCTTTTGTGATTGTTGCGGGCAAAAATCCTTGATTATGCGTCACGTTTTCTAAAAAAATGCAATAAAATATGCAGGATATTTCTGCAATTTTATGCAATGAAATTGCGGAATTTTGTAAAAATTGCAGGAACTTGCAAAAATTGCGGAAAATTGCAAAAATTGCGGGGAACTTCAAGAAGTGTGGTTTGATGAAAGCCAATTTAAAAAAGTGGCTCTCCAACACCATTCTTACTAGCTACTACTACCTTAATGTAAAGAGTCATATCTAATGACCTCCTATGACTATAAAGAATTCTAAATCACAGTTATCAAGTGCTGAGAATAATCAAGTTCTCTTCTTTTATTTCAGACCTTAGAGATGTCTCATACTTACAAAACAACGGGGCAAACAATAAATTGAAACAATAAAATAAAATGTACTTTGTATTTCAAAGAGGTAGCAAAACAGAAAACCTCTGCTGAAATAAGTGCATACCTGAACAAAGTGTATGCAAAGTGGAACTGATATACAGTACTTACGACTCTACCAAAAGTGCAATCTTCGAACAAAATTACAATGTTAGCCTCTTAACCTCTAACACTAGCCAATTCTTCACCACCCTATCCTCCTTCCCCTCTCCCTCAACGCCCATCTCCTCTTCCTCCTCCTCCTCCTCCTCCCCCACCTCGTCTACCTGCTCTTCCACCACCACCTCTTCCTCCCCCAGCCCTGCCATCTCCTCCCTCTCAAATGCTCCACTGTGGACTCGTTGGTTGTGGCAAAGGAAGACCAAGGCTTTGAGGTTTTGATTGGTTGTTGTTTTTCTTCTTTGTCTTGTTTTTCTTCGTCTTCTTCTTCGCTTTTTTAATAACGTTCTCAAAGGAACGGGAGGAAAATGCTTGCACTTGAGTGAAGTAAACACAAAAAATGCGGGGATTGATTATGCGTTGAATTACGTGATCGCATAATCGTGTTTTTCTGGAGGGACTGCTTTTTCGGTTGCTGGCATTGCCGGCTGACGCACAAGTATGAGAAATGACGAGTTTTCCACACGGGCTGGCTTTTTTGCTCAACTTTCTACGGAAGAAGCAGAAAGACGGCCTCCTTTTTCCCCAGGTTTCATCGCACGCATTGATCGCTACACGCGTCCAGGTGGAGTCAGTAGTCACTTCCAGCGCGCTGTGGGATATAAGGGAGGGGCTTCCCACGTTTCATAATCAGCTCCATGTCTCAGTGACCTCGCGGTGCAGATGGATCTCTGACATTTCTCAAGTCTCAAGTCTCAAATCTCAGTCTCCATCATGCAAAAGCTCCAGTCAACTCTCTGCGAGTTGTAACAAAACTTAGAAACTTCCAAAGACGACTTAACTCTTATCATGGTGCCCTTTCATTTAAAGCTGTCATTCAACTGAACATTACAGCATTTTCCACCTGTGGTGACTTTACAAACCACTTTCTTGCAGCAACACAGACCCAAAAAAAGAAAGAAAATCATTTTTTTCCCTTTAAGGCATGATGAGAAAGAATAAAACAAAGTCAAGCGTTTGCCACATTTTGCCCGATTCACTAAAGAACTGAGTCACAGTGTGGTGCCGGGGCAAGCTGCCCCACACAAACCAGGCAAATGTAAAATGTTTCTGATGCGTCAGAAATATCAGAGTTATTTCTCGTGGGGGGGTACGTGCGTGAAATGGCAGCGTCTTTTTTTCTCACGTCAGCGGAGAACTATAAATGTCAAATTACACGACGTTTGATTCAGGTTTGTTTTTTGTTTTTTTTTAATCTGAACTTTTCAGAATTTGCTTCTTAAAATGTGCGTTTTTCTAACAGCGCCACGTTTGCGCGCAGACGACGGGGCCAAGCCGTGCGACCTGCCGTGCAGCTGTTGGCCGCTGGCAAGCGACGACGGAGGTTCCACGAGCTGCTCAGTGCCGGGGGCCATTATAAGCTGGATGTGTGGTACGGGCTTAAAATAGAGCGCTGATCCGATAATGGCCTAAAGTTTACCATCATTAATACTGCACGGCGGTCTGGACACATGTGTCGGTCTGTGCACAGGGAGAGATGCCACCCCCCCGCCCCCCCTTCCAATCCCGCCCCCCCTTCCAATCCCGCCCGGTCCTACCTACTGTTTCATAAGATTTCACATTAAAAGCCGCAAAAACATCCACCCATTTTCCAAACCCGCTCCTTCCCGAGCTCAGAGTCACGGGGGTCTGCTGGAGTCAATCCCAGCTGTCATAGAGCCAAGCAAAAAAAATGCTGACATCTGGCAAAATACTTTTTCCAGAGTATTGCACCCCGGTGTGAGAAGCAAACACTGTTGTGTTGCTTCGTAAATGTCCATGTGTGTCAAGGTGGTGTGAAATTAGAAGCAAAATGAGTTGAAGTGCATCACCAGTGGTTGCACGCAAATGCAGCAGCAGCAGCAGCAGAACTTAGAACTCATTTCTACATTGATTCCTTCTTTTGTTCATTAGTGTAATTTAAACTTGTCCTTTGATGGAAAAGAACTACCACAGCTACTACACACTTACAGCCTTTTATCTGCCTACGTTATTTGTCTTCTTGAGATACCACATCAAATATTGTACTCCATCGAGGTAGAAGCGCTCAAAGTGCTCAAAAAAAAAGTAGTAGTACTGCTTCTACTTTATCCATCTATCCTCCTTCTGTACCCGCTTTCTCCCGCATTCATGGTGGCGAATATATATAATATAAAAATTTGCAGACTCAGAGCAACTCTTCCAACGTCTCTCCAGTCTCCACAAACAGCCAAATGGCTTGCGGCTGGGGTGTCCCTCACTTCTGCCTGTTATGTCATCGCGTCATGCTGCCTGTCCACTTAGGCCAATAAAAGCCTCCGTGCGTCGCCGCACGATCCGTTCCGGCCGAGTTCGGTTTGGGCGACTCGCCCGGCCATGCCGTGATAAATGCACGATGAAGAAATGATCAAAAATTCTCACTAGGCGTGTGGATATATGAAGAAAGCACAAATGATGTTGGCATCGAAAGTTGAAAGTGCGTGTAGAATAATTTTTTTCATGAAAAACTACAAAAATGAAGTGAAGCATTTGCACAGTCGCTGGTCATCTCTGAGAATTCAATCTTCTCATACGACAGCCTTTCATATTGTCATCACAAACGTGGCAACGATGGCAATAACTGCACAGAAGAGACAGGAACCATTAAACCCAGTTACAGCCTCCACCAGCGGACAGGGTTTCCCCCGCTGCCATGGATTATGGTTCGGCAGGCTGCTGTTGTTCCTGGAAGTGCCGCCGGTGACATCAAATGGGTGATATCCATGACAACTGAGGAAGCTCGGCCCTGCTGCTGCAGACCGTCAAGACCGAGACCCCAGGGGTGTTGTAGTGCTCTGGACTGGTCTTGGACTCCAGACCACTTTTCAAGGGTCTCAGTCTCGTCTCGGACTCAGAGGCATATTACTGGGTCTTGTCTGGACCGACTCTGGGTTTTTGATCAAGACCAGTCAAGACTCAGCAACACTGATTCCTAGTTAATTTATTTTTCAATTTTATAAAGCAAAGTTGTTTTTTTGAAAATGGTTCAAAATAGCAGCAAAATATTTCATAAAATAATTAAAAGATACCTTGCTGAAAACAAATGTTGCTGTTCTCAATCGAACAGCAACATTGAATTTGCAAAAGATGCTGGTCTGGACTGGTTTTGTTATTATTTTATATATATATTTTTCTTTGATATATGAAGTCTTGGTCTTGTCTTGGTCTCAAACCCCAGATGTCTTGGTCTTGTCTCGGTCTCGATACTCTCTAGTCTTGATAATGCCGTGGTCTCAATTATTGACCACAACACTAGGCTGTGGGGAAAAGACGGGTTGAGCTTGGAGGGCGGTACTGAGAGGGCTTCTTTTAGAAAGAAATCAAAAATAATCAAATTTCTTTCCCTGCTTCACAACAGTCATTGGCAACCTTGTCGATTGTACTTTTATTTTGGAGGGCTATAATAACAACGATTGGTCGGAAACAGGTGTGGAAAGAGTCATCAGCGAGAATGAAAGGAACGGTGGGCTGAGATTTCAAATGCTGAGCTTGACTTTGAGAGCGAGCGGGAATCGGGAACGAGGACGTCAAATGTTTGTCGTTTCTGTGGTGAAGCCAGAGAGGCCAGACTGAGGTGAGATGTGCGGAGGCCCGCAGGAAGAAGGACGAGAAGTGAAAGGGGACGTTGGGTTAGTGGGTGGAGTCGGTAGAGGTTGAGACGGAGGCGGGCAGTTGGCCGTGGTCACCCCTGAAGAAGAAGCCAACAATCAAAACCAGTGGAGAGAAACCTGAAGACGACCAACACGACTCTTCGCCTGAAACAACATGTAACTGTTTAATTTCTCAGTAACATAGTCACAATCATGACATGCGGCCCCGGGACTGCGCCGACACTATCTAGCCACTACAACTACAACAACAACGACAACAACTACAACAGAGCAGCCGGAGAACAACGAGAGGGGGGCCCGGCGGAGGAGAAGCTGGCAGGCAAAGGAGACGAGGGTGGAACAGATGGGCAGATGAACAGAGGATAAGCCTGCCGACATACTGTGAGTATTCCAAATTTCATTCCAGCGTGGCCAAATTGCCGTTCGGGCACACACATACACAAACACACACACACAAGCAGACACACGCTGAGTCGCAACCACGCGTCTCACCGACTGTTTTTACTCATCGTTGGTTTAAAAATGCGAAGCCCTGTTCTCCATCTTTCCCCCGAGAGGTCGCTTCTTGTCGTTTGTAAAAAAGGTCGCGCGAAAGTGGAGAATTCCAACTTTCATTGAGAGTCAAGGCGGCGACGGCGAGACACGCGTGCGTGGCCGTTTGGACGCGGACGCGCTTCCAGAAACAGTGACGAGAACGGAGCCAGCAGCCGGGAAGTGGAGCATCAATTAAGGGCAGAGTGGCCTAGATGGCACGGGGACATTCCCACAATGCAATTTTGCCATCACAGGCCTCCCCCTCCTCTCTCTATCTCTGCAAGGCTCACCGCAGGGAAGAGAGCACGTCCCTCCCGCACCCGCTGGGTCGACTGACTGACCTCAAACACGAGGCTAACCCAAGCTGGGCCTCGGGCCGATTAATTAGCTTAGCCGCGAGCCGACCTCGGGACCAAACTGATGGACGGGAACGGCAACAATCGGAGGTGATTTAAGCCGACCTGCCGAAAAGGTTCCCTTCCTTTTGGAATTATCACACGTAATCCAGCTGGAGAAGAGCAGGTGAAGAGGGAAGGCAACGCTGTGATTGGGTGAAATATATTTACGTCGAAAAAAGAAACAGCACGAAGGTCACGGGTTGCAGTTCCCCTTTCACTGCGTGGGTTCACTCCCGTTTCCTCCCACAGTCCAAGGACATGCACAAAAAAAATCACAATACTGAGGTATCAGTGCAAAAGCGATTAAGGAATCGAGGAGGTGTCTGTTCATCCGGCTATTTTTTTCCTGAGCGGCGCAAACTTTCATCATCATATGAGGGTGGTTTGGAAAAAAAAAATCAAACAGTACCAGTCGACCTCTGATCCAAACTTTGGCAAGCGCTGTGCGGCTGACGGGCCCACATTAACCAAAGTGCGCTCCACATATCGGCTCTCCACGCTTCGTCTTTTTTCTTTTTATTGTTGCTCTTGTTCTGACCGTGAAATTTCCCACTGGGCACTGTGGCAGGGGCTACCTGCTACACACTCCAAACACACACACAGACACACACACACAAAATGAAAAATGAACACGCGCTCCTGCTGGTGCTGAATTATTAAGCGGCGAGCAACAAGGACGCACACTGAATACAGGCCGGGTGGGGGGCCGGAGAGTAATAAGACACCGAGCAACACCTCTTGCACACGCCTGCCACCGCGCACGGACACACGAACCAGGCCGACCGGCGTGAGGCCGTGTGAGCTGGAAAACGGCTCTAGTGGCGCCTTCGTCTTCCCCTGGCGAGGCACAATGCAAAGTCCACGTTAGCGCACGCGGCAGGAGTCGAGGCGCCCTGGCGCTCCACCGAGACCAAACCTGATGTGTCAGTGTCACATCTATGACATCACAGTTCCTGCAGTCAAGAAAAACGCTGACGCAGAAGCATCCAGCACTGCAGTGGCGCTCACTCACTCGCCGCTGCACCTGAATGCAACACGAATGCAGACTCCTTCGCCTCAATCCCCTGGATTATTTAGACAGCACTCCCATTTTTTTCTTTCTTCTTTTTTTTTTTTTTTTTTTGCTTGTTTGGATCCAGGCTGCTGCGGCATGAAGATATTAAAACACATTCTGTTCTATTTTAGAGTCACTGCTTTCATCTCTTCTCTTTTTCTTCATCCATCCTGCAAGTTTGTTTTTTTCCCCCCCTCACCTTCCCATTTCCTCCTTTCCACTCTTTTCTGCTGATGCGTCCGGTTCAAAGGCCCCGTCAGCAGCCTCTGGGTTAATATGTGTCTACGACATGGCCGGATAGAGATCATTCATTAGGAGATTACAATTCTGCATCCCAGATGTGCACCAGGACTTCAGGTGGTTTTGGAGAAACCCCTCCCACCCCCACCACCAGTCACATTACGAAACAGCACGGAACTTCCATCTACTTAGGGGGCGTTTTCCTAATCCCTGCACGGTTAATCCCAATCTGCATTCCGCCTTGCGGCTGTCTACCACTCGGGCTCAGATCTCTCCTCACAGCGGGGAAAGAAAAACAGCCGACAGGCAACCGGGGAAATGGCAAAAAGACAGACAACAAAAATTGCTTCAGCAGGGTTCAGTGCTGATATAAAAATGTAAAATTGTTTATCATGACATGAGCTGGCATGTAAAAAGGCCACAGGACTCGTTTTACAGCTGTCAGATTCTCGCAGCATGCTGGGACCTTGCTGCCATCATCAAAAAAAGCGGGGGGGTATTGCCACAGAGATGAACCACCAAGGCGTTACGAGCGCCACAGTCATTATAAAACGTTCTGCCGTAAAGCCGCCGTGCGTAAAACATCACATGCAGAGGGACACACCACCAGTAATAACCGCAAGAGTACTGAAATCACCGCCGTAAAGGTGCCATAAATCCCTGTGGAACAGCAAGTGACAGCAGCAGTGTTGTCATCAGAGGAAAATCATATCACAATTTACACTTGAATAGAAATGTCCAACTGACAGTGGTAATAGAGTTCAGAGCAAATATGTCCTGACGTTGGAGAAGGAAATGATTCCCATGGAGGGTATAAATAATACAGCCCCGAGTTAGTGAAATATGTGGAGTTGCAACTTATACATAGAATAAACACAAGGAATAATATGTAATGAATGTTTCTGAATATACACCTATAAACAAACATTTTGAGGTTGAGGTGTCGTAAAGACGCCAGGTGTGGTTCTGCTAGCTTTAACGAACGTTAAAAAAAAAAAAAACAACAACAAGTGAGTCAACAACAAAAAATGTGTCGTGTGACAACGAAATTGAAAGCAGTGAGATGAGCGAGATTAGCTAAATGTGTTTTCAAGCTAAAAAGAAAAAAAAAAATGAAGTTTAGGCGTTCGCAGAAACGTGTGACACACCGCCTATAATTTGAGCGCTAAGGTGACCGTAAAGTCAGCGAGCGTCCACCGAGGGAGCCTTATTCACCGTGACACCGCGGAGGTGTCCTGTCTATCAGTCTGCCGGCCGGGGACAGAGGGGGAGTTTAACGGTAGGCGCTTCTACTCACGTGCCGAGGACTTCTTTAAAATCGAAGATCTTCTTGATGTCGTCCACTTGCTTCTTCCACGTCTCTCCTCTGCCGGCGTCTCCGTTCTCCCGAGCCATGGCGCCGCTTCACCGGCCACGAGTCCGACCGACAGTGGGGGGGCGCTCCGGGAGGATGGGAGGATGCGGGGAAGAGGAGAGGGAGAGGGAAAGGGAAATTTAAACCAAAAATAAAAATAAATGCTTGTTATTTTTTTGAGGGAGAATGAAGCTCGAGGGAGTGCCCGAGGTTGGGTCTTTGTTTCTTTCAGTTTGATATTCGGAGAGCCAGAGTGGTGTGCGTTCCGCTGCGGCAGGACCATGTGAGTCCTCCAGCAGGTTACCGTGTGTCCCTGCCTGGCTGCTGCTGCTGTCTCCCTCCCTCTCTCCTCTACCTCCTCCTCCTCCCCCTACGGCCGTCTGGACAGCGGCTGTCAAAGTCACGACCACAACGAAGCATATCCTTTTTTAAGGGATTCCAAAGTAAAAGCATTTTGTCTTCTTGTTTAATAATACACGGAACACACGACAGTTTAACGCGACAAACATCACAGCGAGAGCGCAAGGTGTTTTTTATACATGAAATGCTATTTATGGCGTCGTCTGCACCTTATGCCTCGCTTATTTTTGCACAGCTGAGAGCTAATGCGAACGCATATTTTAATATAAAATCATGACCACTTCTGTCAGAAACTCATAATGGAATCCTAACTGTTTAGTAGTAGTAGTAGTAGTAGTAGTACTACTAGTTGTAGTAGTAGCAGTACTGGTAGTAAACATTAATATAAAATATTTGTCGGTATAAAATCAGGTATCAAGGTTTGTTTTTGTTTGTTTGTTTTTAAAAGAACAATGTTTTTTCAAAGAACAATGTTCATGTTACTCCTCACATTAAGAGGGTTGTGCTTATCGATTCCGGGCCTGGGACCTTTCTGTGTGGAGTTTGCATGTTCTACCTGTGTCTGCGTGGGTTCTCTCTGGGTTCTCTGGCTTCCTCCCACAGTCCAGAAACACGCATATCAGGTAAATGGGAAACTCTAAATTGTTTGTAGGTGTGTATGTGAGTGTGAATGGTTGGTTGTCTCTATGTGGCTCTGCGATGAGCTGGCGACTTGTCCAGGGTGTCACCCTGCCTTCGCCCTAAGACAGCTGGGAGAGGCTCCAGCAGACCCCAGTGACCCTGAGCTCGGGAAGAAGGGGGTATGGAAATCGGATGGATGGATCGATGTTGTATATAAAAATGACACGTGGGTGAATAAAGAAGCTAATAAAACACAACACCGTGGGATACGATACACTGTTAACCATCGGAGAGCGTCCATTATGTACATACAGCGATGGCCATTACAGATTAGTAATGCTCAACATCTCTTAATGACTAACAACAAGATCATATTTATGAGATTTAAGAAAGAGGTGATGAGA
Source organism: Thamnaconus septentrionalis (assembly GCA_009823395.1). Lineage (NCBI taxonomy): Eukaryota > Metazoa > Chordata > Actinopteri > Tetraodontiformes > Monacanthidae > Thamnaconus > Thamnaconus septentrionalis. The sequence continues at coordinate 5,312,108 of CM020502.1, forward strand.
ACAGTTTTGTTCTTTGTTAAATTTATGTAAAAGATATGTTATAGTTAATGTAATGATATGCGGGGAAACTATGCAGATACTGTAGACTAATAACTAAATTTAAACTGTTGAAAAAATACTGCACAAATGTGCAAATTCCTCACACATGGCCAGAAAGGTTTATCTATTCTACATTTCACTATCTTTAACTCCTCTTGTAAGACACAGTTGTTCACAAATCTGTGAGCTATTTATATGGTGGCTCATGTGGATCGCTTTATTTCGATAACCCAGACTTCTTAAGAACCCACCTTTTGAAAAGAAGTCATCCAAGTGTTAGATTATATTGTACCTTTATTTTGAAGACAGCCGCCTAGTATTTCCTGAATACCTTCGGAGTTCGAACGCATAACT